>JAUMHM010098232.1:0-24207 GCA_032362435.1 Melikaiella ostensackeni
GCGATGATTTGTTTAATTTGATATGGTTACAATTTCAGACTTTTTAATTTTCATATTGAATGCAAAAATTTCCAATCATCCCTTCTCATTAGTTTCAATCTTGCAACTGAAATGGACATAGGAAAAGGGTAGGGATGTGACTTAGGGTATTGCTGTGACCAGTCGCAGGGATGCCTCCCGCCAACCCGTGAGACGTTGGAAAACTGTCATTAGAAAGTGATAAACCCCGCGCTCGACATTGCTCGAGCTTAGTTTAAATTTTATGAAATCAAAATTTCACATTATATTTTTATATTCAGATGAAAAAATGTAAAACAAAGCAAGAAAGAATGAAACAAAATGCACCCAAATCGAATACTTTCCCGCACAAATTTGCAGTAATGGAGAAACCATGAGAAAAGTTTAATTTAATACAAGATTGCTAAAACTGTATGTTTCGAATCGGTAATAAGAACTTGGCAAGTTTTAGAACCGACATAAGTAAAAAAGATATTTTGTTATGCATATTTTAATTCTATTAATGACAGCTTAAGAGTAGAATATAGATATAAGAAATGTTTCCAGGCAATTTTGCAGTTCTTTCTGAGGCAAGTAATTTTGCGGTTGAAGCTTTCATCGTTTTTTGCGTTATTCAGCTGTGGATTTGATTTTTCGATCTTCTTATGGCATTTTGCACGTTTAACACAAAAACTATTATTGCTATTGAAAAACAGTCAGGAGAAATTTCGGAGAGCGTTCAGAGAACGATAATTTTGGTCTCTTGTCCATTTATCGTATCTAGCGTGGTTTTGTGATGAAGTTGAATTATTACTTTTCTCAGTTTGATTTTTCATGGCTAAAACGATAAAGATTGGCAGTACAAGGCTGGCTCACGAACTTGTCCTGTTTTTTTGAACTAAAAACCAGTGTGCAAAAGAAAATTCGAATTAGAAAATTCCTTCGTAAGTTATCGCGTTCTCAGACAACAGACAGACCGACAGACAGACATTTTCGTAAGAACCATTTTTTGTGACTCAGGGAGTCTCAAAACGTCGAGAATTGGCAACAACTCAATAGGTCCAAATTCACAAGAATGTAAGACATTTCATTATAAATGATGAGAATGTAATAATTAAGCATGTTGACACATGAGTCATGAGTTATGTTACCGGTAGTGTATACGCTTCGAATAATATACTAAACTAAACAGTAGTAATTACTAAACTTATCTGATTAGAACATTGCGATAATCGTCATTTCTTATTCCCATGTGTTACAAGTTTTCAGTCTAGCCACGTGGCACCATATGAAAATATTGATATTTCCAATATTTAACATACAAGTTATAAAGATTAATATGAATCTCATGTGCAAAGAGCATAGCAAACAATCTCAAGGTGCTACTGTCTCATTTACGACTAAAACGTGAAAAATGAGAAAAAATCTAGCATCACCTTAGAATATTGAGGATTTCCATCTTGGGGAACGTAACGTATCGCGAGCCGGTAATAATAAATCGCATGTACTGACAGGGTGAAAAACAAGCAAACAACCCTAACGCATTCTGCTGCACTCAAGCGAAGCGCACCCGTAGCCGCAAGCACCAGAGTGGCGACTTACCTCGCCACCAGTGGGGAAGGTAAATAAATAACCGCTCCCGACAAGAAAGAGCGTCTTTCTAGCGACGAGTCGCCAGCCTGGCCACTTCTCTTGGTCGAACTGCGGTCCCCCCAGAGAAACTTTTGATCCATATACCCGGGATCACTAGGTGGAATATATATAGGTTCATGCATCGTGTCAATAGGCTTAGCTCAGTTAGATAGAAAGGACGTGTAGTCCACTGGAATCTTACTCTGAATAAGAGAAGATTCACCTGTGATTTAGCTTGTATTAGGCTTGCGAGAAATAATTTGCAATAATCGGTTTCTTATCGCTAAGAGACAGCCTTGCGCTCCGTCGCAATCCAAACATCAGTCTTACTCTGTCACGCGTCTCGACATCCAAAGGGACTCGCGTGACGTCGCATGAGATATAAATGCTTCCAGGTATTTCGCGTCGTTCTCTGGGAAAATAGCCGGGAATTCGACGTAGGAAAATACCCAATTAAACTCATCCTGAATTATATTATCATTTGGGTTTCTCTAAAGGAAATAAATTCCGATATTTCTTTTTGATGATTTTCTGTTCATACTCAAGAAGAGCAATGCTCGTTGAGTGAAATCGTTTCCTTATTATATATTTCACGAATACAGTAAATTCTATTATATGTAAAAATAATCAGAGTCCTGTATTCCAAAAGGGAATAATTTTTTTCTACCGTATTTTGAGTTTTTTTCTGGGCAACTTCACAAATTAGCAAATAATAAATTGTGAAAATTCAAGTAATTATGTCTCGTTAGGAGATTTGTATGATCTTTCTTTCAGTAACTTCAGATAGGACAAGGGTGATTCTGACGAGCGGAATCACCACTTGGATTCGCGAGTCATAATGATGAAAGTGAGCTATTTCTAATACCTCCTTAGAGATTGGGTCTGTGACCCAGGATAGCTATACTGAGTGCTCCTCGCAATTCAATAGAATTTCTCGTTTGAGAAGAATAAAGTTGGAGTACAGTCTCGTTACGCAGGCAATATTGCTACAACATTCTCAAATCAATCGTAGCCGATAAATTGTAGTATATTAACTTGAAAGTATGAACAAAAGGATTGCGTTAGTTATCGAATATCAAAATGTAATTCCTAAGCATATTTGGTAACATAATTTAACGAGATTTAATAGAAAATTAATAAAAAAAATATATGAAAGGGTTTGATGAAGGGGGGGGGGGGCTGAAAATATCATTTCCGGGGGCGCATTTTTCCTTGAACCCTGGTCAGATTTCATTTTCGTGAGCCGACCGGGCATTAGCCGGAGCTCTGTTGCTTTTGAAATTTCAAATTTTTCAAGAGACATAATCTGGTCTCAACATGACAACAGAGGCTAGATGAATTATATTTTAAAAAAATATCATTTAAAAATGTATTAGGTCAGTAAAATAGAAATTAGCTTTTTTGAATTTTCTAAATAAACGATATGAAATGTCTTCGAGTGTTTTAACTTCATCAAACTATCATCGATTCTGTAACGTGCGACAGCAGAATTGTTACATTTTTGATAATTTCCTCAAATGACAGATAGTTTTTAGACTGTACACTTTCAAATTTATCGCCATGTTTCTCGCCATCTACGTCTGGATAGCCACTTAGTTACAGTTTATCACCCCGAACGAGAAACGAGAATAGACTCACACCGTTTGAGAACCCAAGTGAACAACTAATTGTTCACGGATAATGAATATTTTAGGTAATGTAATGAGAACAGGTGGCGCGACGTTAAATAAAATGTAACACATCTTGATTGATTTAGGCAGGAAAGGTCGGTAAATTCAAAACGCGAAAATTTCAAGTAAAAGGGAATACAGTATATTCATAAGACAAAATAAAGGTTTTAAAATGTTTCTCTCTGTTCGATAGCGAGGTACAAATCAATCTGATGAGAATTTTCGAGTCTGGCAGAAAAGGGGCTTGCTAACGCACCCCCGACTTTTCCTATCTTCAATTTGCATGGCTAATGGGGTCCGATTTATGAAAAGTAAGAAAAATATAGAAAAGTAGAAATTTAAATTTAAGAAATTCGGAAGCAAATATTTTTGAAGCGGGTGTATTCGGTAGTTAATATATTTTCATGTCTATTCATGAAAAAAATTCATAGTTTATCCTACAAAGCATATTAATATTCATTATATTCCACAGCGGAAATATAATGATAAAAATCATTACTTGGAGCTGATCAAACTAGTTATCATGAGAAATGTTTTACATATTTTGAATTACGAATGAATGGAAATGTAAGAATATATTACTTTATTATATAGCTAAATTATCATCAATCTACATCTGATTGATGTTCTATGTGAAATAAAAAAAAACCGTCATTTACAAGAATTTCCATATTACTCATTTCACGAGAAGCAATTTATCAAAATCGTCGCGTGTTTCCAACAAATTTCCTTGAATCCTAATAAAAGTTCAGGTGACCGTCAATTTTGATTTTCTGAAAAATCTCTCAACTGCCAAAGCATTTGTAACTTCCAATATCTAATTAACGCCATGAGAAGAAGAAAAATCGTTATAAATTTTTGGTGACAATTCACTGAAATTCTTATAATACATTATAGTACATAATAATAATACATTATAGTACAACCTATTAGATAGCAATAAATATTATACGAGAACCTTTAATATTATACATCACGTACCAAGAGAACAATCTTTCAAATTTTCAGACTCCTAGTTTTGGCATCTCAATTTATATTTCAGGCTTCAAGGGTAATTTATTATTAAAAATAATTAATTCCTTAAATTTTATTTTACCAGACAACCAGGTAAGTTATTCATTATAATATCATATTATACTATTATTTATATTATTCCATTTTATTTATTATTTATTTATTTTTTATTATATTTATATTATATATTATTACTTATTATTATGTTATATATATATAATTATTTTCATTCATAATATTTTATTTTATTCTTTACAATTAAATGAGTCTAGAATTGTGGTGTTATTTATATTGTTATCTTATATTATTTATATTCACGGGTCCAGGAAATCAGGAACAATGGGAGGTTTTACCCTCTGTCAGATTTCATGTACCCTTTCGAGCCCGGAAACTACTATAATTCCATCCCCGGGTTATCCGAAGTGTACTGAAAATCTAACAATTCAAGGAAATTCCTGGTAATGCCTCTAAGCTGATGGTTGCCAAATTGAAGAAGTTCAATCCAATATTCGATTGATCAATTAAATTCCTTCAATTGTTGATGGCGACCTTGAACTTAAGTTTAAACTCAATGCTTTAAGAAGAAAAAAGCGCCTACAGATTCATGAATTTTCACCGCCAGTCTTAGGGTGTTGAATGGAAGCTCCTTAGAATTCAATCACTTTATTTTACTGGACAAATGAGCTCTGGGAAGTTAGAATCGTCTAACTCCACTTATAGTGAGTATTCATAGTAAAGTTCAAGTATTATGAATAAAATCTATAAGAATTATCAGTTTTTTCCGGTCAATTAATTGTTGCTTAATTGTGAAAAATATACAAATATTCATTTCACATCATGGATTCATTATATTTTTCTCATTAGAAGGTTACCGAATGCTAGGCCGCGCTAACTTTATTGAAATTTCCATCAATTTATAAATTACGTTCGTAGCGCCATATATTTTTAGAAATAGTATTCTCCAAAATGAGGGAAAGTGAGGACGGGGTAGGACAGTGAGGAAAAATGATGGGTAGTAAGGGAAATGTCAAGAAGGACGGGAAGGGGAAACGATTGGTAATGTGAGAAGGGAAAATGTGGGGAGCAAAAATGAGTGGAAGTTCGGTTGGAAAGAGACAGTGGAGAGAGGATTTGAACGACTCTCTCAATGACAAAAATGGCTATGAAACCATTTTTTGATGGCGCCTGCCGCCAACTTTCACTAATTTTTCATTTATCATTTAGAAAAGGTCAAAACAGTTTTCATTTGCAATCCTTTTTCCATTGGATTCAAAGATGCAAAATTATTGAACAGTCATGTGTACTTCCATCAGGGATGAAAGAAAATGGAAATTATAAATTACAATTTCATTGAAATTAATAAAATTTAATCAATTTCGGTCTAGAAAATAAACTTTTATGAAATAAAAATGAAATATGTACAATCGTTGGTGAATTGCGTTTTTACTTTCAACGATGTCACATAATAATTGACATATTTGCAAATTAACTTCTTTATTATACAAGGGATAAAATAAGGTGCAAAAGGATTTATTGGTTTCGACTTGCTTGTTGGAATTAACCACCGAGTTGGTTTTGATCACCTTCGTGTATAATTATCCAATTCGTAGCCCAATCTTCATTAGGATTATGATTATCTTGATAATGAGGATGATCATGTCCAAACAGATTTTGAAAAATTTATATATGTTCGCCTACGAGACCTTGAGAATATTGTAACCGTGGATGACGAATTTGACTAATAGGGCGTTTCCGAACACGCTTTTTGATTGGAATCCCCATCTGCAAAGTTAATGCTTTAAGAAGAAAATAGAGCCTACGGATTTATGAACTTTTACCGCCATTCTAAGGGCGTTGGATGGAAGCTCTTGTGAATTCACTGTATTTTACTTGACAAATGAACTATGTAAAGCTAGAATCGCCCAACTCCACTTTTTAGCGAAATTGAATTTCGTGTAGAAAATACTATATTATGCTAACATACACGGATTCGATCGAAAAAATCAAATTTCTAACCATTTTTACCCATAATTTAATCAACTGAAAGTTCCAAATATTTGGAAATTTTTTTTATTCAATTTTAGAAGAATGAAGAAGAAAAGTATTCAACAGTTTTTGAAATTTAACCTCATTATAGTCGTTAGGAAAATGAATCTCTGATATTGAGTATTCTGATTAATGTTCAAGTATTATGATGGAAATCTATAAAAATCATCAGTTTTCTTCTGTCAGTGAATTGTTGCTTAATTTCTAAACATACAAATATTCACATCATTGATTAAGTAAACTTTTCTTAATAAATGGTTACCAAATGCTGGGCCGTGCTAGCTCCATCGAAATTTCCATAATTCATAAATTCCGTTCGTAGCGCCATCTATTTTTAGAAATAGTGGTCCTCAAAATGAGGAAAAGTGAGGGCGGGGTAGGACAGTGAAGAGAAATGATGGATAGTAAGGGAAATGATGAGAAGGGAGGGGTGGGAAAACGATTGGTGGTGTGATAAGGGGAAATTTGGGATGCAGGGTCGGATGGAAGTATTTGCCGCCCCGGGCGGATAACAGAAGTACCGCCTTCTTAACGAACTAATAACTAAAATTATGCAATCTTTCATCAAATGTTGAGAATGAAAGTCAACTCTTCCAAATTCAATCGATTCGTGATAATAAACTAAAAATTATATATTTATGCTTGTTTTTTTTGGAATTGAAGAGAAATTCCGTTCCAAATTCGCCACCCTTCGGAATTTGCCGCCCGGGGCACTGCCCATGTTGACCCTGTAGTAAATCCAGGCATAAAGGGACCCTCGAGAAATGACGAGAAGATGGCGGAGGGGAAACGATTGATGGTGTGAGGTGGGGATATGTGGGGAGCATTAATGAAGGAAGTTCGATTGGAAAGGGATAGTTGGAAGGAGATTTGAACGACCTCATCAACGACTCAAACGGTTACGAAACCGTTTTTTGTGGGTGCTCGGCGCCTACTCCTAGTAATTTTTCATTTTTTTATTTGGAAAAGGTCAAAACAGTTTTTGTTTGCACTCTTTTTTCCCATTGGATACAAAAATGAAAAATTATTGAACTATCACGTGTACTTCATTCAGAGACGGAAAAAATGGAAATAACTGTTGTAGTACAGTCTGCGATGTCTAGTGAAAATTAAGAATGAGAATATTTTTATAGTTAATAATTTGTTATTGTTCTCTAGCCCGACTAATAGGGCGTTTCCGAACACGCTTATTAGTTGGCATCCCCATCTGCAAACTTAATTCTGCAATCAGTATATTTCTGCCAACGAGGTGTTGCTATCAAATGACCGGACTGATGTTTGAACATTTTTCATTTACAATATCTTCCATTGTTTGAAGGAATGTTGCAGGTCCTTTTCTAAAAGGTCTTTCATGAGTCGTGCTGCGTTGAATCAAGAAAAATCAATTTACCTATAATATTAATAGATTTTTTTGAAAATTAAAAAAGTTATGGTCATTTGTAATATTTAACACATATATTTAGTCACAGTAAAACTGTTTTCATTAATATAATTCAAAGTCGATGTAAGAATAAAAAAGACTCCTATATTTGAGACGCATTTGCTTTACATTTTATTTTGCGCGATAGCGTAAACCACTTACAATAAGAATATAGATACAAGATTGTAAAATTTGTCACATCGGCATGGTTACCACCTATTCGTATATTCACTCTTTCATAGTCATGAGAGCTTGTAATGTTATAATTATCAAAAAGATTCGATTTCAGAGCCGTCAATGGATACAAACATCCAAATATGATTATCCCAATGACATACTTGTCATCTTCATATGTTCTTACGTTGTATCAGCCCGTTGGTAAATCGAAAGTGACATCTGGATTAAATAAACTTTCATAATGGTGAATATTAAGTTGAGTAGGAGTAAGATGAACTGCAACTTTTCTCTTCGGCCAAAATATTCCTGAAAAAAAAATATGAAAAGGAAATTATTATTGTCATCATTATCAAGATAATTCAATAAATCATAGTTTTCATTTCACAAAAAAATATGTAATTGATAGATTAGAGATGGAATGCGTAGCATTGATTCTCAAAGAAGATTTTTACATTTTTATCTAGCAAAAAAAAAAATTTTCTATAGATTTTACACCTCGCATTTTGTTGAACTGTTTGAAATTATTCAGAACTGATCAAAATCACTCAATAACCCTATGTTAAAATGTATAACTATGTTGGAGGGACGAAAAATAATTTGGTGCAAGTGGTGCATAGGGATACTGTATTACGTACGGTGGACAGAAAGGTGGGTGACCGGGGTAAAGAAGTTGTTGAACGGGGTAGTAGGGTGGATGATCTGCATAAGGAGATTGTTGACCCACAAACGGCAGGATGATCTCATGTTATGGCATAGGGTAGGGAATGTAATAGGCAGCAGGGTACTAGTTTTTGACACTTTGATTTGGAGAGATCGAAATTCTCAGTTTTAGGGTTTCTGATTGCAGGTTTTAGTTCTGATTTAGCCACCCGAGTCACTAATTTTGAATAACGACTGGGCGAGCAGGTATGCTCGGGTTCTTTGTCCTTCCTAATCGCGTGAAAGTTTGAGAAAACTGCCTTCGCTTTTTCGGAATGGTTCAGCCTTTTCTGGATGCGGAGCGCATGTTCAAGGTCCTCGCTGAGGTTCTCAGAGTTCCTGATATTTACGAAAATTGACATTTCGTCCGGCAGGCCTCTAATAAATGCGTCCAAGGTACAATTAATAACCGGCTTCATCATGACAGTACTCTCCTTTCCTTCATCCCATTTTTCTGTGTATTTCTCAACCAGGGTATGTTGAGCTCCGCTAAGAAGACCTGAGAAGACCGTCATAATAATCGCCAACTTTTTTCTCTTGGGTCATGCAAAGATTTACTATAGATTCGGAATATAACTGGAATTCTTTAGAAGGAGCGAATCATTTTATAAGATGGGTCATTAGGTCATTTATCGATCGAAATTGGATATCCCGAAAACTTCCTCGTGCCACACCCTTCAATTTTGACAATACGGCCTTTAAGAACATTGGCTCAGTGGCCTTTCTGACGAACATGACCTCGTTATTGATATCATGCCGGAACTCTTTCAAGGGTAGTGTTCTTCCGTTTCAGGTCTACCTTGTCATCATTGCTACTTCGTCCGAATTCTTTGGAGTGATCACTTTCGAGCCAATAATATCTGAAAGGTTGTTGAACATGAATTCTGGTTCCAAATGGTCCATCTACAAAGTCAAATTTGATTTTGTGGTAAATTTGTAATCACGTTTGATGTGGGTTTTCGTTGCAGTTTTTTCAGCTTCTAATGATCTTTCCTGTTCATTCAACTTTTCTCTTTTCTCATTTCTGACTTCTAAATTATTCGTTATAATTAGTTTTTACCGTTTTGTACCAATAAATCTATAAAGCCCTGATCATCGAAATTACTTCTGTCGTTATAGCATGCTAAGGACTAGTATCATTTTGCCTATTTCTAATTTTTTCCAAGTTATTTACATCTAAAGCTCTAATCTTCAATTTATCAGCTTCAGCGGTTGCTCGTCAAGCGTTCAAAATCTTGTTTGATTGGACGCAATTTCCAATTCAACATTCTATTTGATCATTAACTATGATATTCCTAATAGATTTTCTACAATTTGATAAAGATTGGCTATTTTTGAATATTTGATGAAACAGCTTCTATTGCACGGTTAGTTCAATCTGATTTGAGAAGTTATAAAACTGACTTCATCACCCAGCTACTACCTTCGGTGAGCTCTAAAATAAAAAATGTGTAATTTGTGTACAAATTGCTCATTATTTTTATTTTTTATTAGAGTTTCGAAGTTTCGAGCAGAAACCCTTATAGTTTCGGTCGGTTTTCCCTCCATCGTATAAAGAAAGGGTTGTGAGGTGTGAGAGTGTTGGAAAGCGAAATGAGGAAAAGTGAGTGGAAATAAGTGGAAATAAGACGGGTAGGGGAAATGAGTAGAATTGATGAGAAATGAGGTGGAGTGAGGGGTGGTGAAAAGAAGTTAGGGAAAGTAAAGGGGAATGAGGGTAGGGAAACGAGGGAAGATGACGACGGGGCTGGACAGTGAGGAAAAATAATAAGTAGTAAGCGAAATGACGAGAAGGGAGGGGAGTGGAAACGATTGGTGGTGTGAGGAGGGGAAACGACTATATCCACGACTCAAATGACTACGGAACCGTTTTTTGTAAGCGCCTGCCGCCAACTTTTGTTAATTTTTCATTTCCTATTCGGAAAGGGTCAAAAGAGTTTTTATTTGCAATCGTTTTTTCCATTTGATCCAAAAATGCAAAACTATTGAACTGTCACTTGTACTTGTATTAGAGATGGAAAAAATAAAAATAATAAATTAAAATTTCACTGAAATTAATAAAATTTAATCAATTCTGGCCTAGAAGATAAAGTTCAGAGAAGTCAGGCTAAAATAGGTACAATCGTTAATGAATTGTGTTTCAATTTTCAATGAAATCACATAATAATTGACAAAGTTTCGAATTAACTTCTTTTAGTATACAATAAATAAAATAATGTTCAAAATTTTGTATTGGTTTCAACCAGCTTATTAGAATTAACCACCGGGTTGGTAATGACCACCTTTGTGTATAATTATCCAATTTGGAGCCCATTCTTCATTAGGATTATGATTATCTTGATCATGGTGATGATCATGCCTAAACTGACTATGATGAATCTGAATATGTTCGTCTACAAGACCTTGAGGTTTTTGTAACCGTGGATGACGAATTTGATTAATAGGGCGTTTTCGAACACGCTTATTAGTTGGAATCCCCATCTGCAAACAAATTTTTCGGAATGGAGAAAACGATTTCAAGTATATTTACTCATATACTAACTACTTGATTACGTAGAATTGTCTGTCGCCTCAAACATGATTACACCGTACACCGCTTTATTTGCTATGTAAAACATTCCGGAAAGACGTAGGCTATTCATTTTAGATCTCAGAACTTTTTATAACTATCAGTGTCGTAATAAGAGTATCTTCTCGATGCCAAGATGCTTTCAGCAACCTTCAGATATTTTTATAGCACTCGTCTCTGCCGGTCCTCATAGCAGAGATCTCTGCAATAAATTGAACATCTACTCCCTGGTAAAAGCCTTCCAGAGATCTATCATCATTAACCAGTCTGACAGAAAATCATTTAGAAATATATGAAATAATAAAAAACAATACGACTTATAAGACATTAAAGAGATTAAAATAAAGTTGAATAAGAGTCAGCCCCAAAAAGTAATGTTTTTATTCGGCAGTAGTACATAATTTTTATATTAACGTTGCTTTTTCCTTATAGTTAGATCTAAGAATTTTGTTACTGCAAAATACTAAAGAAATTGGATATTACTGGTTAACGTCTAGATATGTAGTTGTAACATCTTAGATTATGAAAATGTACTTATATATCTTCTGTTAATCAATAATGCCTCATGGATTGAAGTAAAAATTAGATGGGTAATTGATTCTACTTGTAAAGACCCTTTTCGGTCGAAGAGAATAATTTGCGCAAAACAACAGTTATGACTTTTTTTCTATTAACTCGATTTTAATAAAAATCAATATGCAATGAGTTTTGAATATTCCAATACCACATTTAATTTCAAAAATCCAAAAATCAACGTGGTGAACATTTCGATTTTATTCACTTAATTTCATTCAGTTTTGTATTTTCAAATGGTCATAACTTGTTCTCTACAAATGCGAACTTAATTTTCTATGAGTGATTTCTTAAAGGTTTTTCATATCCCTTCATTCTATAAAATCCATTGTTTTTAATTTTTTAATTTTTATTAACAAATTACCATGTGAAACAAAGTGAGGCTTTTTGACTGTCTTCGGAAACAGATCATGTTCTGTTGCGAATAGAGTTTTTTTCAGTGAAAATGGTCCGTTTTCGTTTGGAATGAATGCGTGGTATCTTAGGGTGCCGGGAATTGTAATTGCTTTAGTGAATCAAGTTTCTAGTTTTTTGGGCATCTCTGTATGATTTTCCTTCGAACTAAAAAGAATTTCTGTTTCCTTTGAATGATTTTTAGCCCATTCCGCGCAGCTTCGTCTGTCACATAATGAATTTTGTTGACAACGTTGAATTTCTTCTTGACTTCTTGAGGTACTCCGTGATGCGGTTTAGAAATATATATACAGCTATACCGTCATGACTTAAACAATCCGAGATGATTGCCATGTTAAAATAATTCAGTTTGTTTCCTTCTTTGTAATGAATAACTACTGTAAATATAGTAGCTTGATTATTATTCTAATAGAAAGCTTGTACAGCATTTTGAATTATAAAAGCATAATTTTCAGCAAAGTCAAGCAAAATTAAGAACTCTCCTTCTTTTAGTATAACTTTAAGGTGCTTTAGAAACAAACCTTGTTATTTTTCATAAAATGCATGAGGCTTCAGGTTTTTAAGTTAAGTGCAGATTTCTCCCACGGAAGCATCAGTCTCTGCTATTTCGGTCTATAATATGCTTCTGTGAGTTTGCTGTCAAACTTGATATATCACTGTGTCGAAACTGTTCACGTCCAATAGGTGAATCAGGTACTCCTTAGAATTTCCAATATCAGGACAAGATTCGCATTCGTAAAAATGACAAGCATCAACGGGTTCACTGCACATGATTTATTCCAGGCAGTAGTGGTAATCTGATAATTGTCTGTCGGTCCCCTCAATTGAATGTTTGATATCAATTGCATTTAACATTAACTTTACGTCTTCGTGATAAGCGCAGACACAAACATTGTGAGTTCCACTTGCTCCAGCTAAAACACAGTAATTTGGTTTTAGTTGTGCGAATTTTGAAAATCCGATCTTCACATTTTCGTGTTAGGATACAAATCAGGCATATATTCCTGAAAGATTGCAAAGAATCAGTCTCTTCTGTATATGCTCACGAGTACCGTCTAGTTTTTTGGCAGATATGAAATCTTTCTAACCTGGCATCAGTCGACTATTGTTGTCATCTTCGTAGAAGTTCTTTACCAAGTTTTCAGTTTCTTCCGCCAATTTGTTTCTCGCTTGGCTTCCGGAAATGTTAAAACTCCACTTTTGGTAACTAAGTCTTGTGCTTTCCTGGTTCCACGTTCAGATGCACCGAATTCTAGCATGATTCGTCTGCGACCCCAAGACTTAGGCGCAAACGAAATTTGGCAGTCTCCTGGGGAGAGATACCGCAAGAGATACATGCCGCAAGGGAGACATGTTGCATTGGATTGATGTGGACATGCATTTAGCATGACTATCTCCATCATCTAGAAAATAGCACACGGAACATAATGTTGTTGTGACTTTCATCAACTGGTGAGTCAATCACTGTAGGATGGACCAAAACCATGTCAGAAATTAGGTGCCGATGTTAAAAAACTTGATAGATAACTATTTAAAAAATATAAGAGACCAAAAATTGCATACAAGTCATTGAAATTTTTATTGAACTGCTTTTCAACACTTTGATGCATGCGTGTGAGAGTCAACGAAAATTAGTTGACATCTGTTCTCCGATTGTTTTACTGTTTTTAAGGTTATATAGGAAATCCTGAAGCATTCGGTAAAATGGTTGTTCGTCCGTTAGCACGCCTAGCGCGAAGACTATTAGGCCTACTGACTTTATTTTCTGCATAAAGATGTGATTCTCATGTCTAATACGAGAAAGAATCCTGAGAGCCCTGATGAAAATGCTCATCATAGCGCTGCTATGTACATACACAAAAACTTAGGCCTTTTGACTCAAATTACCCCACTACTACGCCTAGAGCAAAGAGTACAAGCTTTACCGATCTCATCTTTAGCATGGAGATGTGTTTCACGTGTCTAATGCGATGCGAACCTTGCGGAAAATACTCCTCGAGACGTTGCTATGCGAAAACATGAAAACTTAGGCCTTTTGACCTTAAAGTTCTCCAAATTGATTCAAAATTGACTAAAAACCAACATACGGGATCGAAAATATTTCGAAAAGGCAAAGAGATTCGCGAGGACACTCCTAGCATCAACATTAAGTAATTGTTTACAAATTCAACTCAAAACCGAAATACGGGGTTGGAAATTTTCCAAATTAGGGAAAAAATCTCAACGGTAACCGTTTCTACGAAACCCTTGAATGAAGGGGTTCGCCAAATCCCAATTAAATCAAGATATAAAAATCGGATTACACGTAGTAGATAAAACAGTTCTCACAAAATCATTCAACTTAGGATGAAATCAATTAGTATCATTTTTTAAGGATATTAAGGAATTTGATTTATCTTAAATCAAATTGAAAAGAGAATTCAATCACTCAATTTTTAAGCATATATTTTTAAATAATTTTTCAATTTACGGCAGTATGATATCAACTGAACGTAAGGTAATCCTCATTTGATAGCAGGAAACCTGTGATAATTTAGTGTAGAATTGTTGATGTACTGTGATTCGCAATATATTCATTAAAAACAAATCCTCTGATCATTCGAAGTTTGATTTTGAAAACTTGTTGTTTCCTTGTTTGAGAAGATGAAAATTTCACAATATCAAACTATTGGAGTTCGGGCTTGGAGTAAAATAATTAAACAAATTGAATACGTTTTTGAGCAGATCTTCATTCAATGATCTTTATTCTACCAAGGCAAGGGGGCAACTGAATTGAATGTGATCAAAAGCATGTACGTACTAAGTGACTCATAACAAGACCACATATCAGAATTTATGAACAAAAACCATAGAGCCTCTCTGCGATGTAGCGTTTCATACAGAGTATACAAAGTCACTTTTTTCTATATACTAGTTTGCTGAAAATCTAACATTCTTTCGCTCTTTGTACTAATCTCACATGAACTACAACACTTTCACTCAAAAAGTGAAACGAAAATGTTCAAACAAGATAATATAAAATGAAGAGAACATGATAAAAACACATTTCAAAAATAAAATTTAATTAAATGAGAGATTAATGTGAGCCTCCTGCGAAACTTATTTGCATCAGCCTTGGTGCAGTTACCGTTTTTGTAAAAATATCAGCCAGTTGTTTATCTATGGACAGATATTCAAGAGTCAAATGCCTTCTATGAATTAATTCTCTCGTGAAGTGATACTTAATGTCAATGTGTTTTGACCTTTTATGATATGATTTTAGTTCTAAGGTACATTTTCTGCGTTACGAGCGAACCCAACCTAAATTACTAAACATCAAACATTAATCTTTTCGTTCGAATTGAATTCATACAAAATATATTTTTTTAACACATAAATTAAATTCTGTCCTTGGTTCGAGTACAAAGCCTCGCCTATTCGCTCGTAACCTGAGAGCTTGCTATCAGAATGCTTACGTAGCATTCCAAACTCTCCAGTAATAGACATGTCCCTCTTTCCGCCCGTCGACTTAAAGCTATGCGCGGTCTGACATCAAAACAATACCACGTGCTCTCTCAGCAATAATAAGACGCTTAAATGCCTAACTATTCGTACACAGGAGAATGAGGCTGGAAATAATAAACACTAAATTAAATTATCGTTGAAAAGTCTAGTCTGCATCAATTTTGATGCGAATTGAAATTTAGCTTTCCTCTTTCATTTCATTGTTTGATTTTTGCTGAATGGTGACGAGGTTCCTGCCTCGCAGGGGCAAAAATTGAAGCAAAGGCATTTTCAGCTACACTAAATCCAGATTACATCAAATTCGATGCGAATCGAATTTAAAATTCCCTAATAAGGACTACGAAACCGTCCGATTTCTGCTGAATGCTGACGAGGTTCCTGCCTCGTAGGTGCTAAAGTCCGAGCGAAGGCATTCTCAGCCACACTAATTTCGCATACCCACAAAGAGTTGAAAGTCGCACGGAATCTTCCTTCCAACTTCACCCAACATTCTTCATTCAGCAAGAATCCCTACCTAATAAATCCCTGCTATGAACCGTTGAGTTAAATCGGACAGAAGTCATCATCGCAGTAACTTGGGCAACCTGGCACGGGCCGGAACTACCCAGACCTCCTGTCCGTACGAAGTTCGGGATCGCGAGTTCAAAAAGTATTTTCTCGAAAATTCAGCTCATAGGTCGCAACCGCGTCCTATCCCGGTAAACGCAATATATTTTTCCGTCCCGGTAACGGGAGCGAGCCGCCGGAAACGATTTACGAACAGAGAGTGGTTGAATTCAACGATCCGGACGTTAAAAGTTTAAAAAACTGCATCCGATGGAGGCAGGTCCATAACGGAAGTGCCAGTTTCTTCCACGTCCTATTCGGCCTGTGAAAGAACAAAATTGATATTGGTCTGGGAAAAGTTGGTCCTTTTCGAATATCAAAATGAAAAGGAGCAATTTTCTCGAAAAACTATAATTCCCTTTTATGAGAAATAGATATATTTTCTATTTTGCATAAAAGCGAATTTAAAGGGTGACAGGTGACAATTTTTCTCACACTCCACTCAAATTTTCAATTTGATAATTTTCTCGAATCTTTTTGAAACAGAATAAAGTAAACTACACATTTTTTACTTCATTATTTTTCTTGGAGGATGAATTGTTTTTGAAAAAAAAATTCAAAAAACGAAAAATGAGGGACATTTTTTTAGCAGTATTTGAAATCGACATGTATTTTTAATACTATCTGTCAAAGAAAATTCCAAAAAAATGTATTTGAGTGCTATCAGCCCTTGAAACACTAATCAGAACAATTTAAAGAAAAAACTGTTCTGATATAAATTTGATAAAATATTATTGTATTTGCATTATTTGCAATAATTCTGATTCAAGCGTATTCGTACCTTTGTTTTGATTGATTACACAGCCACACAAAAAAAAGTCTGGGACTTTTGACGAGACACATGTATTTCTATACATTTTGAGTCGCTAAATCCGAATCTGAGATCAAAAAGGCACCTTAGAGAAGTTACCGAGCAGCTCCATTCCTTGACTTATTTTCAGCATTTTCTGAGGTGCCAAGATAGCTTACGATATAGAACACATAGTATATCTTTTTTTAAAATGAAAAATGAAAGAGTTTCGGCGAAGAAAGTTTCACGTTTCATAGTTTTATACGAAAATATATCAAAAAATGTAAAAGAAAAAGAGAGTTCATTCATAAAGGACCAACAGGAGTTTTTCCATCTTGAGCTTGAAATACACTAAAGGCATCCCCAGAACATGAACACAAAGAAAGCGAGATGTGCCAACCCTAAGCGCCAAGTGTGGGTAATAATGTACACGAAATTTTCTATTATATATGCTATTCGAAATGATTTCACATATTTTTCAGATGAATTGGAGGAGTGAAGGTTATTTGACTGCAACATGACATTTGAATTTCATAAATCATAAGCTTATAGTTTAGGTTGGATAACAAAGTTGTAAAAACGACACATCACGGTGGCGTACGTGCCGA
The DNA here is from genome assembly GCA_032362435.1 of Melikaiella ostensackeni. NCBI lineage: Eukaryota > Metazoa > Arthropoda > Insecta > Hymenoptera > Cynipidae > Melikaiella > Melikaiella ostensackeni. The sequence goes on from JAUMHM010098232.1 coordinate 17,720, forward strand.
GTGACTTGCGGATGATTGAAAAATTCCATGAGCCAAGCGAGCCTCCCGTAATGCTCAACTAGAAATACGAGTACTAACGTTTAATTCTAAAGCCTTTTTCTCTCTTTCTTCACTCACATTAATATTTTAGTGAATTCACTCCTATATGATTTCCTCACGAAATGCTGATAATATAATCAATTATTAAGATCTTCTACGTTTGAATTTTGACGAATGTATTCTTTGAAATTCAATGGTGTTTTCTATTGTTTCTTTCTTTAATATCACATTTTAAAAATTAGCTGTATTTTTCAATATTATGTAACGCTCGGAAGGCGGAGGGCCGAGAGGAATCAGGCGGCAGGCAAGACGCAGAAACGTGCAATGTTCTGATTGAAACGCGCCAGAAATTTTCCCACGGAGTGATGGAAGCCTCGCGGAGTGGTTCCCTTCACCACATCAGGGATGAATGAGGCACGACTCCCCCAACAGACCCAGCTGCCGCGCGCCACCCAGGCGATTCTGCACGAAGGAGCGCGCATCAGCCACCAGCATCACTCAAGCTCCAGCCTCACTAGCGAACGGACGTGCTACTACTCTACTCTGCCTGCCAGCCTGCCTGTTAGCCTGCCTGCTGCCTACTCTGTCTGCTGCCTGTCTGCCTGTCCACTGGCCGGCCTACTCACTTGCTGCCTGCTTCGCTCTTCCTGGCCTAGGAAGAGCATTCAATGAATTTTATACACGAGAATCAGCGCCTTCTCCATTTCTCCTGTAAACATCCAAAAAGTTTTCATCAGAACAAAGATTCCTTTAGCCCTCTTTAGGGCTGAGAAATAAAACAAAGGTCTCCCTGTAAAGGGAGTAATAACTGCAGTTCTCTTGAATTTTAGCCAACTCCTTCTTCACCCCCTCGGGCGACCTTTTGAGAGGTCATCTTGCCTTATGTTTGCGGGTTCGACAATATCACTCAAAGTGCTTTAACCGACCGTCCTTATGCAATATCCCCTTCTGCCGGCTTCTGCCTGGCCTACCCCCCGTTTGAGTAACTTCCTGTCATTCCTCCCGAACTAATTCCGTGAACATATCGCGATCTCTAATACAACATTTCAAATCAGTTTATATTCATGAGAGTGATATTTTTTATTGAGGGCACGTAACAGAGAGTCACCTGATTAATCACAACTGTCCTAAAATTTTAGAAAATTGTTCAAAATACATAAGGACACGTCTGTTTGTCCCATTTGAGCTGAAGGGCATGTGATACTTCCGCGTATGGTAAGTTAGGTTTAGTTCCCCGGGTTTTTGTCCACAAAAATCAACCTTTCTAAAAACTGAATTCGGAGATGCTATAAAATTGTATAACGTACGTCCCCGAACTCTTTTCTAGAGGGATAAAATAAAAAAAAATTATTCTCACAAATGAAAATTTTATGAACATGCACTATTTTGAGGTTAGGATCAATTTTTCGCCAGATATAAATTATTTATGGAATAAATTTTTTAAATTACCTACAAACAAGGTTAGTTCCGGGATATTAGTTTCTATGTTTCTTTGCTTGTCCTAAGTTTTTGGCCAAAAATATTGTGTAGTTTGAAAGTAAAGCTGTAACATACATAACCTCAAAATACACACACTTTGATCAAATTCATCAAAAATAATTCTTCTTTGATTATACCACAAAATAAAAGTTCGGGAACGTCCGTTAGCATGTTTTCTATCGTTCCCTAAATTTTTAAGCGTAATCTTTATTATTGTGGGAGAAAAGCTGGAGGAACCTGACGCTGCTAAAATCGATAATTTTCTAAGTATCACATGCTCTTAAATTTCATTTAAATTTCATTTCATCAACTTCATTAGGGCAGGGCACCTGAGCCCTATTGTCAGTTATGTTTCAAGTTGAAAATTAATTTAATTGAACCATTTAAACAAAACCCGCCAAATATAATACCATATGATGGGGCTGTTGCGTTTTAAAAAAATTTTTTTCAGAAAAATTAAAAGAGCACTAAAAACCGAATATAATTATTCAAAGAAAGTTTCTTCATACAGGTTCAAATATCCAAGTCAATGTTTAAAAACTGTACTATTTTAACATATTTTTTGAATTCTGAAGTTTGCAGTACGCATACGCGGAGCTATGACAGTTCCCGCGAGTTCAAAGTTTTGGCCCTACACAATTACGTCAGTTTTTGGAAAAAGTGACTTGTTGCAGTTACGTTACTGAAAGGAGTGACTTCAAGTTACCCAAAAGTTACTTCAAATTCAGCCTCTCACCTCCTCTTTAATTTTTGAGATTTCAAAATAATTGGGCAAAAATGTACGCGATATTTTGAGATCTCTATGTGTTTTCTAATATTTGCACTTGATAATTTATCACCACTTAGAATCTTATTAATCTGACATAATTTGCATTTCAATTTATAAGTATTTCTTTTCTTTGAGTGAAAATGAGGAAAACTAGAAATATCCTGCCAATGGTATCAGATTTTCTTTCAGTATCGGGTTTTTGCATTGAAGGACAGGATCATCACCTTTGCTAGAATTATAGCCGTTTTCTTCGCCTTAACTTTAGACAGTGATTTTTCAAAATTATGATTTCGAATATTATCACAATTGTCACAAGAGATTCGACACTGAACTTAGATTTGGATTTGCTGCATGAAATATGTCCAAGAAAGACCCCAAGCTCTTTGCAGTGATGCTGAACCGCGACTCTATCAACTGCGCAGGCGTCGCGTAGCAAATGAGCGATGAAGAGATCATCCGTTTTTACTCTTACTTAGAGATGGGACCTGACTAGCGTGACCAAGTCAATGGCTGTCATGACAGACATTGTACGTCACTGAATGACAATCTGGTAAATCTGGTTAAACTGATATTTTAAGAATATAACGATATTATGGAAGATGTTTCAAGCATAAATCTATGTTTTATAGTAATAAAACGTTATTCCTAAAGTGCATTTGTTGTAAGACTAGTGATATGTAAGTCTTGCATGAAAAATATGAACAACATAATCACATTCCTAATAATAATCATCATAATTTTTTCAGCAGTTTATAATATTTTAAAAATGAGTTTGTTATAGTAAAACTGTTTTCATTTGCATAATTCGCAGTTGATGCAAGTGTATAAAAGATTCCTTGCTTGATTCGAGACGAATTGATTGATCCACTTGTATTTTTGTAATTTTACTTTCTCTATATGAAAGAAAATATATTGGCTGATTAGTCATAATAAGTAGCAAAATGCTTGTTAAAAATGAGCACAATACAATTATAAATACAAACAAATTGGAAACATCCGAGATCGAATACACAGATAGTTTAAAATATAATAAAGTGCATAACAAATGTAAGATTTGATATTTTGAGAAATCCTCGCATCAGCTTAAGATATTAGTGGTGCAAATAAGCCCTCCAAATTTCATCAATTTATCTGCAACCTTTTTCAAGTTATCGTGTTCACAAAAGACGATGACATCCACATACACATACATCCGAACAATTAATTGGAACGTCGTATTAGACCTTCATCAACTGATAAACGTTTAATTAGTTCACTTTAAAAAATTAAAAAATTATCACGAATACAAAGCTTTCTCTACGTTGAAGCATAATCCATGAAAATTCACTAAAACAGCATTTAGTTCAACGATCTACAATATCTTATTTCCAAGCACATTTTTTTAGTTCAATAATAATATTAAGAGCATCTCTCATGAGTTTCTTTTAGTTTCTGAATTCCCAAAGTGTAAATCTAGTTACCTCATCGAAAGCTTCTTCCAGATCAACAAATGCACAGAAAACTCTTCTGTACACGCTCAAACTTGTTTCTATGATGTGCCTCCAGCTAAATATTGGATCCGCACATGATCTCTCTGGCATAAATTCACATTGAACTTCCCAGATCCTTTCTTTAGTCATTCCCATAACCTTACCAATAAGTATTTTGGTGAATATTTTGCCTGCGGCACTTGGTAGGCTGATCGCTCTCTAATTAGTAGAGTCGCCTTTATCACCCTTCCCCTTGTATATTAAGATGATAATCGCCTCTCTCCAATCATTTGAAAATTCGTCGTTCTTAGCACACGTATCCATAAATTCGCTCAGCCACAGATACAAATATCCGCCACCGCTCTTAAGCATTGAAGCGGTGATACCATCCATACTAGAAGCCTTACAGTTCTCTACTTTCTTAATTACGGATATAATCTCGTAGTTATTGATTGTTCTTTCGCTACCTACATCGGGATTGTCTTACTTATTCTCCTTAATGTAAAGGTTGTTATGCTCCATAGCTTAGCCTGTATACAATTTCTTGAAAAAATCTCTCATACAGTCTTTCACTTTGTCTGAATTCTATACCATTTGACCAATAGCATTCTTAATTCCAAATATCTCAGTGCTGAAGCTTCCTTTCTTAATCTTCTTAACCCATTTCCAAAATAATTTCTTATTTCCTTTAAAGTCGTTTCGCATTTTTTTATCTTCTTCCACTTTGATTTTATCCTTGCCTTCTTTTACTTGTATCTTGGTTTTTCTTTTTTGATACTTATAATCATTTTCGAATCCAGTTCTCTCCTCATCGCTGAGACCTTTACTATTCAACATTCGCGATTACGCTTGCTTTTTCCCGTCGACAGCCAAGCGGATTTCATCATTCCACCAAGCACCTTCAGCCTCTCTTCTTATAGCTACAGTACCGCACACTCCAGATGAACTCTTGAAGATGCTATTCTGTAGTATTATTCATGCACTCTTTATTTTTTTCATTGTCCAATTCAGTTCCTGAGTCATGTTCATGATGTTCTGAATATTTATTCATCTTTTCACGATATGGCATTTGTACTCCTGGTTTCTGCGAATTCTCTATTCTAGCTCGCGTCTGCTTCGGCTTATTATTAATTCTTCTCCCCCTCCAGCCTTGACCTAGACTCATTTTCGGAACTATTATTTGGTGATCTGTTCCGCACTCAGAGCCCTCTCATAACCCTTGTTTCTCTTACAATCCCTCTTAGCCCCTCATCCGCGACAACAAAATCAATCATACTGTGGTTTCCGCCTCCACACAAAGTCTAGATGTGGATCTTTTACGCCTGAATAAGTACTCGTAATAAACAAGCCTTTTTCTAAGCATGAGCTAATCGATTCATCCCCGTTTCTCTTCGTTTTTGAGTTTCTAGTATTAAATACTGATAAAAGAAATACATATTTTGAAACTATATAGTTCTTGAAGTTAAAATTTCTTTAAAATAAGTTAAATTGGCATTTTTTAAGATTCAGCTATTTCTGTTCAAATTAAAAACAATATTTCTATTTACGACATGTGTCCTTCTAGTTAAAATGGAGATCCTAGCCGTAATTTCCGAAAAATGCGTCTTAGACTTTACAGCTGTTGAAAAGACTCATGTTTCACTAAATTAATAAAGATTCAACGATTGCAACATTCCAGAATAAATTTTTCCCAGGTTTATAGGAAAATTATCATTGCTTTCTCAATGCAACTGGAGAGATGTCATATATAAAATTATACATATTTTATAACCTGAATACATATTAACTGAATCCTAAGAAATGTCATTTTTGTTCATTCTTTAAAAATCCAACTTGATCAAAAATTATTTTTCATTCAAATTTTTTATCATCATCTAAGATAGAAAAATACACATATGAAATTACCATAATTTTAGTACACATGAGAAAAAATATTTCATTTGTGAAAATTGAAAATTTTTGACCTCATTGCCATACTTTAGGAGTAATTCTGATTTCAATAAGTCATAACATTTTTTTTGTCCCAACTTTTTAACACTTGCAATTTTCGATTTTCTGCGTATAGTCCACTTGAATCTTACTCTGAGGAAGAGAAGATTCACCTCTGAATCTGTTTTGCATTAAGCTTGCGAATTATAAATTTCCGTAGACCAGTCTCCTATCACACAAAGGCGGTCTTGCGCTCTGATGCAATCCAAATATCAGTTTTCCTCTCTCACGCGTTACGCTATTTAAAGCGGCCCGCGTGATGTCACACGAAATTCAATGCTTCCAGGTATTTCGGGTCACTTTCCGGGGAAATGGCCGGGAATTCGAAAGAGGGAAATACCCAATTCAACTTATTCTGAATTATATTTTCATTTGTGGTTTTTCTAAGGAATAAAATTCCGATATTTCTTTTTGATGATTTTGTCCATACGCAATAAGAGCAGTGCTCACTGAGTGGAAACGTTTCCTATATTTGGTTAATGAATACAGTGAATTCTATTATGTTTAAAAAAGATTGGAGTCCTGTATTTTGAAAGGGAATAATTCTTCTCTACCGTATTTTGAGTTTTTATGGGGTGATTGATAAGTTAGCAAAGAATTAACTGTGGAAATCAAAGTAAATAAATTTCGTTAGGAGATTTGTATGATCTTTCTCTTGATAGCTTCAAATAGGGAAAAGGTGATTCTGCCGAGCGGAATCACCACTTGGATTCGCGAGTCATAATGATGAAAATCAGCAATTC
>JAUMHM010098238.1:0-43492 GCA_032362435.1 Melikaiella ostensackeni
TGATTGAACACTAATATCAATCATTTTGAATTAATTGCGTGTTATTATAGTAACAATATCTCAAATTTTACGATTTTCACCAACTTTGTGTATAAATAAAGTTAACAATAAATTTCTTTTACTAATTAAAGAGCTTCAAATTTGTAAGTTTTTCTTCTAAGCTGGAGTCTTTCGAAACTGAAAGTTTTTGAATCAAAGGTTCAATTAAAGGTTTTCAAATTTGGTAGTTTTTTGAGAAACACACCTTCAGAAAAATTAAAAACATCATTTTTACGCTGATATTATACATTCATATTTACTGTAAAAGTTGAATTTGAAGTTTTGAAATTAAGATATTCAAAACTACCTCAGACGAAGAAATATTATTAAAGGTATTCTTAAATATTTTTGAAATTCATCTAAATTTTAAAGTTTTTGAATTTGATGGCTCCTAAATTAAAAAGCTTTTAAATCTTCTTTAAATTGCGAGTTAAAAGAATTATTTGGCAAACGTTTTTAAATTTGAATAATTTAAAATTGAATTTCCACTAATTTTCCTACTTTTTCAAGATGCGGATTTTTTCTACCTTTCTTTCTTTTTCTTTTTACCTTTTTCTTTCTACCTTTTATTAGTTGAATTTCTATTTTTTTTTAACTTGAGTTAGGTTCTGAATTTTCTTTCTAAATTTTTCATATTTTTAGTTGGAAATTTTTCAAACTTTAACGTACATAGTTTAATCGCAAAGACTTTCATATTTGGTAGTTTTTCAATTGGCAAATTTTTTAATTTCAAGAAAATTCATTCAAAATTAGAAGCTTTGATAATCTTTCTTGAGTTCAGAGTTCAAAGAATTATTTGGTAAGGGTCTTTGAATTTAAATAGTTTCAAATTGAATTTTCTCTATGTAATTGTTCTTTTTTTCAAGATACGGATCCTTTCAAATTCCAAATTTTAAATTTAACAACTTCTCCACTTTTTTCATCAAGTAAAAAGCTTAAAACCTGTAAGTTTTTCTGAACTGGAGCCTTTAGAATCTGGAAGCTTCTAAATTATTTGATGGGTTTCAAATTTCGTTTTTCAATTTCTCAACTTTTTACTCGGAAATTTTTTTGAACTATAAAGTAGATAAATCAAAGGCTTTCCGATTTGGTAGACTTTCAGCCCTTGAATCCTCGAGAAAATAACCTCACGAAAAAAATTGAGAACATTACCATTATGTAAATATTATACATTTATATTTATTGAAAACAAATGATGAATTTAAAGTTTCGAAATTGAGATGTTTATGGCCAACTCAGAGAAAAAAATACTATCAAAGGTATTCTTATTATTGAGAAGCTTCGGAATCTTCCTGAAATTGCGAGCTAAATGAATTATTCGATGGTCTTCAAGATTTAATAGTTTTGAATTAAAGTTTCTCTAAATTTTCTACTTTAAGATGCGGTTTGCTCATATAGCTGCAAAACTATGCATTGTGGCGCATTTTTTTATATTATAGGTTTCTATTTGAAAAGCTAATCGTAACTTCAAAAAAAAGGGAAGAAAAATGCAAAAATTCTCAAATATAGGGGTTATAGGTGATTTTGAGAAAAATAGGGAAAGAAGGGGAATAGGGGACTGACTGCGTCTGTATTTATTAAATTATTGAAATAATTTGAAATCGAAATGATTGAAACTTTATTAACGAATACAAATGCTTAAGTGTACCAAATATTAGACATATAATCATTGAAACTTTATTAATTAATAAAATTGTTTAACTCTCCACGCCCCCAAATGTTAAGGAGGAAACTCCATACACTAAAAAATTATATTCCGTCGGCCCTGCACTTGACTAATTACATGGTTCATATTTGGCGGGAAATAGTTCAAAATATATAAAGGCGTGCATGCCTGACTCATGTAAGTTTTCATTTTTTCCAAATAGTACAATTTCATACGTTTTTAATTAGAATATAACCGGAAACAGGGCTCTAGAGCCCTAGCTTCTATATAATAAATATAATACATAGACTGTCAGATGCACTTAAAGGCATTTATTTACCTCCGGTTTTTCTGGCACAGATTTTACGGCCAAACGGTTGAATATTTTGGTCTAATTTCTTGCAAGCGTATTCTGATTATTATTCCCTTTTTTTCTGTCGGAGCTATTTTTTAGTAAAACTATTTCTATTTTTTTTGAATATTGAAGAAGGTCAATTGTAATGCGCCTCGCATTAGGCAACTGATCAGAGTGCGTCATGTGCTTTCTCTGACCAAAGACGCTTCAAAGACGGCCGAGCGTCTTAGGCCAGAGAAAGCTAGTTGAAAGTTTTCCTAAAGTTTTAGTAGATGAAGTTTTACTAAAAAATAGCATTGAGAGAAAAAAGATAATAATATTCAGAATACGTGTGCAAAAAATTAGACCAAAATATTCAACCGTTTGGCCGTAAAGTCTGACCCTGCAAAACCGGAGTCAAATAAATGCCCTTAATCCTGAAATTAACGGGACCTGCCCATACATCTTCCAAAACACCCGCTAGGATTTCTTCGATTTGTGTTGCCTTGGTTTTTAGGGCTAATGGTTGAAAAAATTGGAGTTATCGGCGTCGGAATCGGAGCTACCATCAGACAGGGCCCGAGGAGAGATGGAGATGGAGCTTTCGCTGTCACGTCTTTCGTGGTTGATGTTTCTGCGATGTGGTGAATCATGCGAAAGAGCAGGCATAAGTGCACCCACACCCAATAGCTGCATAGATGTCTGACTCAATAATATTATTTGGTTGAGATGTATGTCAAATGCAACCATATCGTTAAATTGGTCATATAATGGAGCAACGTAACCATGATTTTCCCATCCAATGATTAAGCTCCAGCCCTTTCTTACTATGAGTATACCCGTGTGCAAATAGACACGTTCATTTCTGTTATCTATCACATGTAACAAATTAAGTTTTAGTGACCAGCTTGGTGAAAAACGTTTTGCTTCGGAAACAAGTGTTGAATAATCTCTAAGTAATTGCTCATTGTGTTGTGCTCGCTCGGGTTGTGGTTCTCCGGCTCCTGGGATGTGGGAACCTGAATTGAAATAAAAAAATAGAAATGGGTGAATATAAATATTAAAATATGATTTGCAACTTCTTCTAAATGAAGAAATGCGTATCCAATACATAGATAGCTAATGGCTATTCTACAGTATATGATGACCACAAAGCCTGAAAGTCTCTTACTAATTGAATTAGTAACTGAGTGTTTGATTAATGAAACAGTAAAATTTTAGCATTTCACTAATGAAATAGTAAGAAATCATGCGCATATTTGACTAGTGTCCATTAGCGAAAATATTGACTAATCCTTTAGTGATTATGGTTACTAATCAATTAGTAAATTTTGTTTGTCGATAATTTTTGAGCCACTCAACGTGTGTCAGGTGTATGGTGTTTTATCAAATTTCATGGAAACCTCCACGGTTTTCGCGCCCTTACGAAAACAGTTTATAGGAAATTTATTATAGGCGTATACTCATTTTCCCACAATAAATTTCTTTTTATTATTTCGCGGTTTTATGAAAATCATTAGAGAAAATCATTACAAGAACATCAGTATAGAAATAAATAATGTTAAAATATAGAAAGGAGTGATGTAAAAAAATAGAGAAACTACAAACGAATTATATATTTAGGTAAATGCTAAACGTAGAATTTGAAATTATTTCAAGAGATTTCACAGGTTTGAAGGAATTTTACATGATTCCAAAAGTGTTCCAAGATTTTAAATATGTGAAAGGATTACAACGAATTTCAAGGAACTTTCGAGAACTTTCACGGATTTAAAGGGATATCGTCATATTTTGCACAAATTTCACGGGATTAATGATTTCAATGATTTCAAAGTTTTCCAAACATATCAGGGGATCTTAAGAGATTCCAGAGGATTCCAAAGTAGTTTCAATGGATTTCGAGGGACTTCCACGGGATTATGCGGCTTTTCAAAAAATCTTATGAGATTTCAAAAAATTTCTACAGACCTATAAATGTTTGCAATAATTTTGAGGAATTTTAACCGTTTTCAAGAGATTTAAAAATATTTTCAGGTTTCTAGAGAATTCCCCAATATTTCGAAGAATTTCAACAGATTCCAAGAGATTTTCAAGGACTTTTACGGATTTTAAGGCTTTGCAACGGATTTTACGGAATTTCAAAAGATTTTAAGTTTTCTTAACCTTTATTGTACACACCTCGAAATAATTCAATATGATACACACGGGGTGAGCTCCACCCCAACGCTAAAATTGCTATTACACTGACGCTCCTAAATATTAAGCTCCAGAAAAAATTGAGAATATTTTTTGAACCTTCTGAAATGGGAATTCATGATTTGTTAACAATATTTCTCATGTTAACATGTTGAAAATAATTATAAGAAAAAAAAATGAAAAAAATCATGTCTCATAGAGTTTTTATTATTTTTCGAAAATGTCTATAATTAACTTTTTACCAACCGAAAATTCCATATAAAAATCGTTGGGGTGGATTGGACCCCTAAGGTACAGTAAAGGTGCTATTGTAACAGATTCCAAAGATTTTAAGCTTGATTTTGAGGGACCCGTAGAAACCTTGGAAAATAAATGAAATGAAATGAAATTTCAAGGGATTCCTTGCGATTCCACCGATTTCGAGGGATCTTAAGGTATTTCGAAGGATTTTATTGAATATCTAAGAATTTTAAAGATTTCAAGAGATATTCAAGTTTCTAGGGATTTAAAACGTTTTTTGAGAATTTTAATGAATAAGTTTAATTTAATTTATATTCAGGGGATTTCAAATAATTTTTACTTATTCGAATGGCTTTCTGCGATTTCAAAAGATTCCAATGAATTTTAAGGGATTGTAACGAATTACTGAAGAACATTAGGGAATAAATTAAATTTGATTTCAAGGGATTTTCACTAATTTCAACGACTTCAAGGGATATGAAGGAATTAAAAATATAAACAAAGCATTTTAAAGAGTTTAAGTGACGAAGGGAAAATTTTTTGTAGAATACTTCAAACCATTCCAAAGAATATTAAGAGCTAGAGATTTCAACAATTTCGAGGGATGTCAAAGAATTTTATAGGATTTCCAAAGATTTCACGAAATTTCAAAGAATTTCACAAGACTTAAGAGCTTTTATAAGACGTCTAAATGTTTCACCGATTTCAGGGAATTCAAAAAATCTCAATGGATTTCGGTGGAAGTTTAGAATATAAATTTAACTTATTTTTATTATCAAGGAATTTTGAATGATTTCTACAGATATCTGACCATTTTAAACATTTCAAAAGAATTTGGAAGTTAAAAGTTTTCAAGGGAACTTTACGGATTTCAACAGTTTTCAAAGATTTTGATGGATTTGAGAATATTTCTAAGTGTATCAGGCGATTTCAAGAAAATCCAAATGATTTTGATGGATTTTAATGAAATTTCAAGCGATTTTTAAAATATCCAGGGAATTCATAGATTTTTGCTGTGTTGAGTTCATTTCCACAGAATCGTTTTTTTTTATACTTCGATATGAGATTATCAGTGGTCTGAAATAAATCTCATCTTTGTAGTTTGTCAACAAGAATTAAAGTGGGCAATATTCCCTGTAAATAAGAAAAAAAATCTAATGTTTTATTTTGAGCAGTTTAAGAGGTACTACCTTTAGAAGTAAGTTTTTGTGAAAAAATTAACCTAAAAAAGAATTTAATTTTAGTTTCCGTGAAATACCTCATTTCCTATTCATTTGAGATGAAAGTTGCTCTCATATCAGTTAGAGCAGAATAAATTTGCTGGAAATCTAAGGAAAAATAACTCTCTGGCTCTGATATGTCTCGAGTTATTGTGTCCTAAAAATCACCCTTGTTTAAACAATTGTATTAGACATTAAATTTTTCGGAAACAACTTGTGTCTATTACATTCCACGTGAAATGCAACAAACATATGTTATTTGAGAAAAACTTAATGTCCAATACAATTTTTTTAAAGAGGGTGATTTCCAGGGCACAATAATTTTTTAACTGGTAAATACCATAGCATGACGATTGCAGAAAAGCATTTTATTTGATGTTTTCAACAGTACATTTTTAATTGGATATTAAGACGGAGTAAAAACGCTAAAATCAATTCAAATTTTTTAAAATTTTAACAAGTGTTGCTATTATTTTGAAAATTGTGGTAAATTTTTATACGTACAGTTTTTCATAGTGAAGAATGATAGAAAGTTTTTAATGGAAAAAAAATTTTTTCGTTTAATCTATAACTTTTGAAAAATGTTCGAAAAACATGTTTTTTGGATTAAGTCACATGCACACGTTTTGGAAAAAGTTTAGTATGCCGAACCTGAAATTCCTTCAGCTTGAACCCAAACAACATGTAGTTCAAGCTGAAGTAATTTTTGGTTCGACACATTCAACTTTTTTCAAACAAGTGTTCATTTAACAGAATCCAAAAAACCTGTTTTTTACAAATTTTCCAAATATTTTAAATTGGACAACATATTTTTTTTAATTTTGAACTTTTTATTATTATTCACTGGGAAAAACCATACATTTCAAAAAATCGTCATAATTTTTGAACGAACAGGGTTTTTTTTAAATTTTTAAATCCACAATAAAAAAAAAGATATTAACTGTTTTCAATTTTTTTTTGATTCTTTTAGATGTCAACTCTTTTTTTTTGTCAGCCCCATCAATTCGATTAATTTCACTATTTTCACTCCGCCCTATTACACATATCAGGAGCTACCGATCTATTTATTTATGTACAGCATATTTTTTTATGCAGAATCAATAAATAATAAGAAATGAGGAAAAATATATCCTTTAGTCTACTCCGAATTCAAACTAAATTCAATTGAATTGAAAATTAATGACTTTTTTTATATCTTATTTATAACTGTGGCATTTTCTCATAGAAAAAACTTTTTTTCTAATAGCAGTTGTTATAATTTGTCGCGGAAATTACCATTATCACAGTTGATTCACATGAGCTGAAAATTATTATAGTTATGAATTTTATTCTTAAGAATATTTCCATTTTTGTGTTTTTCTCACAGCAAGATTATTCTATTCTTCATAGAATTTCTCGCGATTGTTCTCAAAATTTGTATTAAACCACATAAACTGTTATAAAATAAACAATCACAGTATTTTTTGAGATAATACCTTAGTATTCATATCGTTATCAAATTTTGCCTACTATACAGGATATGCAGAAGATAACATTTTTGTATATCATCACCAACCTTGATTAGTTATTGAAGTATTTTACTTTCGATGTTACTCAACTACGAATAAAAAAAAACTGGCTTTGAATCAAGGAAGTGTTATATAGTCCGTATACGTAGCAATATTTTCTTGATTCATTACTAATTTTCATCCACGTATGAATGTTCATAGCGTGATTCAAACCCTATTGAAGAAACCCGACACTGAATCTGATTCTAAATCCGACCCTGAAATCCGGTCGTACCTAGTCTCAGGAAATTGAGACGTGGTTGAGGGTCGAATTTAGAAACAGATTTCTCAAACAGGACTTGGAAGTGACGTGGATCAGTATGGAAGCGAGGCGTCGGCATATTTGTTTAATGAATAGAGTTTCCATCTTGGTTATTGAGACCGGCAATCCGACTCTAAATCATGTTTCAATTTCATTACCTTAAGTACGACTGGATTACATGTCTGATTTACGATCGGATCTATGATAGAATTTCCTTAACAGAGATATTCAAGATGCAATTAAAAAGGTAGGGAGTTTAAATTGTAGATACGATATTACATTACCTCCCGGATCCATAGCGACAGAATTATGAACAGCTGCTACAGTGAGTATCAAAGTACCAAAAAAGATCTTCATTTTCTGTAAATAGGATTCACAAAGATGTTCTTGAAGCGAATTTAACGATATGAATATCTTGCAAAATGTTCCAGTATATATACTAGTCGTTATCTGTGTCGTTCTTCTATGTAGTAAATATTTTTAAGAAGAAATGGAGGGGATAAATAGTGGATTGTGTAGTGAGGGCATAATGAAGGCTATTTTGATGAGTGTCAAGTCAAACAAGTCGAAATAGCCTTCATCCAGGCCCTTCATCCACGCATCTTATCGAATTTCCTGGTATTTATGTGAGTGCAAGCAGTAAAGGAATTTTTTCTTAACGTCACGAAAACAAGGTAAAACAGACTTCGTGTCGAAATGGTTCTAATTTTTCCATTTGGAAGTAATCACTCTCAAATACATTATGTTTGCGCAGGTGATCTAGCTCATTTACTGATTTCACAATATTGCCTTCTTATTGTTTCAACAGAGCTAAACATTTTTCACAATCGTGCTCTTTTATTAAGCTTTTATATTTATCACGCGTTCTATTTCTATAACCTTCTTTTAATTAATATATGCGCATATCCACGGAAAGTCTCATTTTCTTGTCACCGTGATTTTATAGGTAAATTTGCAATTGAAATACAAGTCATATGACATGGAAATTCACATACAGACTCCCTGGAATAGGAATAAAAGCTTACAGTCATCACAGAAACCCTCATGAAAAGATATACTATAATATGTAATAGTTAGACCTAATCCAAAAAATATGCCTGTATAATATTTGTCACCAGTTACCAATTTAATGCTTTGCATGCTCACATCTTTCCTACGCAATCTTCGAGAATTCTGAGAAAAATCATCCTAGTTCATCAGATCATATGCTGCTGAAATTTCATGGATTTGACACTGTGCTTCGATTTTTAACTCTTCATAGAAAATCTCAAAGTCGTGCAACCGTTTTTACGATTCAAATGTCTCCTCGAACATATGCAGATGTGGAAAGCGTACGTAGCCACCCAGCTCAAAAATCCTTCGATTTTTTATTAGACTTAGGCGTCGGACAGACACCATATGAAGTGAAAAGATGTGTTTCTAAAACTGTGTGCTACCAACACATTGAAATATCGAAAATTTTGATTTTGTCGAAAAAATTTCCTCTCAATAATCGTACTTTACTTCAAGACTTTTTGACTCACACTTCTGTATGCTTAAGGAAATCAAACAGTATGTCGGGCCGAAGAAGTTTGCCATAGATTTAGTCTATATTGCAGTAAGCGCAAAAGTTATGTCCAATACAGGGCTAAAATCTCCTCTCCAGCATTTAAGCGAAAATGTCCCGTTCAACACTTAGAACTGTCAAAATTGCGTGCAACAAGATATGATCAACTTTTTTACTCATTTTACTCTACTTTGGCAGCCAAAAAACGTCTTCGCAAAGAAAATAATGTGCCTCAAAACCTATGTGTATTTAGTGAAAAAATAAAGAAAAATATGTATTAAATAGCTTTTCTTCAAGAGCTGCTGGTCAAATTAAATTTTTTTATACAAACAAGTTGCATACGTTACGATTCGCACATAAACACTCAAAACGGTCTGATAAACCCGTAGAAAGATCCTTACTATTTATCCCAACCACATTCACAATATACTATTTTCCCGCCCTGAGGTGCCTTTTTGAGTTTCAGTCCAATTAGTGCTAAAACATACTAAAAAAATTGTTATCAAATTAGGAAGTAAATAAATTGTGAAATTGAGAAATAAAATGTCAAAACTTTCAATCTCTTAAGTACAGACGGAATATTTAGGAAGCATACAGTCTAGAAATCGCGTCATATACACTTTTGATGAATTCTTGTAAAATTTCTGGTTTCTTCACATTCAAATTTGGAGAAACGATGCGTTATTCTGCTTCCTTAACCAACTTATGCGATAATTATTTAAGTTTTTCATTTTTTCGACAGTCTTGGTTTACAACATTTTATGGTTGACTATTATTTGTTCGATTATCGATCTCATTCATAATTTTTAATTACACGTTATCAAATGCACTCAGTAATTTCCTCTTCTCAGTAGTTATATCGGTATCTATTTCTCATTTGGAAACATTCCAAACAGTCCTTTTCGAAAAAAAATTAGATAGCTCGAGTGATCAGTCCGGATGAGTCGAATAAAGACCCAATTATTCGAAAATTGAAGGAAAATAAAAAATAATTAAACTTTTTTTTATTTGTTAACGCCCTTTTTAATGAATGTAACCCTAAATCATACCGTAAATCAGACGGTAAATTCAGACATATCCAGGTTCATGAAAATAAACATAATTTAGGATCTCACAGTCGGATTTTTTCAATAGAGGATCTTCTGTCTCCCCATTTTGATTGAAATTTTGAGATTTTAAGATTTTGGAGCCGTCTAACGAAACGAACGAACGAGCAATCCTGTCGTTGAAGATAGCTGTAAGTATCGTATAGAGAGTATTCAGACAAGTTCTTGGCCTGTAGTACCTTGGGTTAGACAAGTTGCCAGAAGTTCCGGATACAATCTCGTCCGGCAGCGAAGAACTGCTTTGTTCCCATCAGTGCTTTCTTCACCTCATCAGCAGTGATTGTTGGGCACTGCTCCTTATACGTTATGAGGTTGTCGCATCATAAACTGAACAAGTGATGGTCCAGAGGTCGGACTCCCCCGAGAGATCCTCACGAAGGACGGCATCCATTCGAGCCAGATCTTCAGGCTTAGGAGAAACCTGGATCTTGATGTTTCTTCTTGTCCTGAAATTGACATCATCTTTTGCGGGATGTCTGACTTCCACGGTCTGTTCTATTTTCGCCTCCTCTTCTTCGTGTGCGGCTTATTCTTGCAACGCACAGTGGTCAAAATCAGGAATTTACTGTTCAAAAAAGTGTACAGCTTTCAGTTTTCGTCCGATTTCCATTTTTTTTAAATTACAGTTTCTGCAGAGAAGTGATGAGTATTAACGATTGTCATTTTTCACAGAAAGACTGGATAGACAAAAGCAAGATTTTGGCATTTTCGCGCAGAATCTTTGATTTTTCACGCGAGTCTGCCTCTAAATGCGTTAACAGAGACGTTTAGCTACAAAACATTGTCAACTAATAACAATTGCCATAGTTATAAACAATGAGACGTTTCTTGTATCAAGTATACATGCAGCCTCAAGAGATATGAGAAAAGAACGAAGAAAGAAAAGAAATACGAAAAAATGAAAGAATCACGAAGAAAGAAATGAATATCGACAATCCTTTAGCAACTACCGACGGATGGCTAAGGATCAACGTACTCAGAAGAGAGTTCTAATTCTTCTTTCTTATAAGTGAACGCATGGAGCCACTGGATGTTTTTTCGATTTTGGCATCGACCATCAAATCTTGAATTGTCTTTTTTGTTTCCAACACAGGCACTCATAGATATTCACTTATTTCTTCGTATTTTTTTTTTGTTTTCTTCCTTATTCTTGTTTGTTTATAAAAAATGGCAATTGTCAATGACAATGTCTTTACAACCGAATTGTCCTGGGTTGAGCTGACAGGCTCGCGAACGGAAGAGATCCTCTTCTGGCAATGGTCAGGAATCACGAGTTAATTGTCAAGGGAACGTTCCTTCGCCAAGCCACGTAGCAGGCGGCCGAGACCCTTGGCTTGGATTTTACTTGCAGACAAAAAATCGAAGTGCTAAATTATCAGCCTACCAACCTTGCATCTGTTTTAACACAAGTTCAAGGTCAACATATTGGCTTGCACACTTGACTCAAGGCTCTGGAATCAAGAGTAACGAAAGGTCAGCGAACCCTTATCGACGCCTCTACAAAGAAGAATAGCGAGCTGATTGCTAAACTTGACGCATGCACGCGTAAATTTGGTAAGCTCAAACAACGAGATAGCAATCTGGAAATGGTTATTTCAGGCCTAACTCGGTGCTTGTTTGATTCATGAGCACAGCAGTACGCGATCAGATCTTTCTAGTCTAGAGATCTTTTGAAATTCTCAAGGCAAGTGCGATAGATACAACTTTTTGGGGATTCTGTGGTGTACCTCAACTACAATCACCCAGTCGAGACTTACTCCTCCTAGAATCAAACTCGTGCTTAGCTCAATGAGTCTATATACCAGCTAAAAGTGTATGAATTTGCAATAAGGCTATTAGCCCTCAAGCCTAACACTTCAGAATAGCGATACGAGTGCATAAAGGCAATCGAAAGCATTTATCATCAAGCTCAAGGTGATGATACCCATCCTTCCTCAGTGCCTTCAACCGATTGTCTCAATGAAAACAAATTTTAAAATTGAAGTAACTAATGCTCCTTATATTCTGTTCTCGATGATTAATCGTCAACCCAATACCGGCTCTATAACTGATTTTGAAACGACTTTTTCTCTTTACTACCCTCTGTACACCAATACTGTACTGCGTCTTCTCACACTTGGTAAGATATTCGTGCTAGTAATGATGAAGATAAGATAGTAGTATATGGCCGAAGAGAAGTACCATTTTTATCTCAACATGTCTTAATTTGTGCCAAGTACCGTTACCTGCTCCCTGAACAGGAAAATAGATCCATGTCTTTCTGTGATTTTCGTAACGAGAATAATGTTGGCGAATTTCAAGATTTTTGGAGTTTTGCAATTGGCCTAAATTGTCTTCGATTGATCAAACTGTGCGTAAATATCTACGTTCAATGCAATTGTAATTGATGCTAATGGAAAATTCTCCACACGTCGTGTGTATCAATCTAAGAGATTACCTGCACCGTGGATCACTCAGGAATTAAGGTCGATGATGAGAGAGAGGGATTGGCTGTATAAAGCAGCTATACGGAATAATTCTGATTATCTCATGTCTGAGTCCCATACCTTGAGAAACCTCGTTCAATATGATTTATATAAGCAGAATCGCTTTTAATACAGCCAAACTAACAAAAGTCAATGACCCTTCTCGACTTTGGAGTGAATTCCGTAGATTGGGCCTTAATATCCTTAAAAAAATGATGGTTCTTTGCCTGTAGAATATTTTAATGCCTATTGCCATTCTGTCTCAAATATATCCTCCTCCCATTCCCTTCTGCCTCCTCTTGTCACATCAGAAAATGCATTTGGAACGGATTTGTCATTCTCTCCTGTTTCTTTCATGGATGTTGATAAGACCATTGAATTCAACTGCAGCAATTCCAATCACACTGATGGTATCTCCATTAGCTACATCAGAAGGAGTATGGAGGTCTCTCTTCCTCACTTAGTTAACCTCCTCAATTATCCCATTGTGTTTTCATTCATTCACCATTCCATGGTGTTGCGTCAGGGAAAGTAGGAACTTCTGACTGACTAGGTCTCTGCCTCGGAACACTCAGAAGGCCAGCGTAGGTTACTGCTAGTATCGCGGAAAACATCATAAAAATTGAGAAAAGACCTGTCATCTTGTTGAATATGTATCTGTAAGAAAAAAAAACACACTTCGAAAATCCGCCCGTATACATATTAAAAAATGCTTTCAGCCATCAGAATTCACTTCCACCCTTGAGATGCGGCTTTCGTGATGTACAGTTTCAAAGTAATGAAATGAACTATTTCCTTCAGTCAAATCTCTTGATATTGTAATACTACTAGAATATGATCAGAAAAACGGTGAGAAAATGATTAAAATGTTTTGATATAGTCGCTCTGAACGAATGAATCCTGATGGTAAGCATAACGTAACGTAGAAGGAGGTATTTATTATACGAATCAACGTATTTTTTTTAAAAAAACATTGCAGCCACTCTTAATATAAAAGAACTCAAGTGATATAATGTTATCAATATCTCAAAATTCAAATTACTAAAATTTGTATTCTATAAAGATTAATTTTGTAGATTGTGTTTGACATACCTCTTGTGGTTCTCTCGTTGGTTAATGTCTGATCGGTTAAAGGGATATGTTCTACATGCCTTCCAAAATCAGGGGCATTCTTATATATCCCAAAAAGTGTTCAGTGACATCTAATGTATGTTCAAACGCATTCCAATACCTGTGTTTCAATGACAATAAAAGAGCTTGTATAAACAGTAATTCGGGGCACCACAGTATTATGAGATATTTCTGTTTAAACCCTTATTTTAAATCACTCGTTTTCTGTTATACAGGTGAATCTTGTAAAATGCACTAGTTTAATTGATACTAATACCCATGCAGAAATTCCTTGATCTGTCCTATCCTGGGGAGGATATACCAGACCTAGCCTCAAACGGGGCCACTATAAATGCAAGTGTACCAGTTACTTTCATAGCATTTTCTTATTTATTCAAACAAAATGTCTCGAATTCATGCAAAGAATCCAATCAATAATTCTTATTTTAAAATATAATAATCAGAATAATAATTAGAACCCACCGAAAACATCTGCGATGCAAAAACATCTGCGAAATACAACTACATGAATTTGTGGAATAAAAGTTGGCCCCATAATTTGAAAAAAATGCATACTAGAATAAATTAGGAAACTTTCTTTGTAAAGTACCCTATAGAAATTTTTACTTAAATTTTGAAAATTCATGCTCTACATTATAAATTTGACGGGATTAGAATAGAGTAGAATTTTATTTCTCCATGTACATCTTCATTGGATTTTTATACTACATTTTGTGCCTCCTTAGTGTAATGCTACTTATAAATTCAGATTTTGACACTTTTCCCACGCTTTGTATATCATAATATCACTCTCCTATATTTAGCAATTTTTTAAAATTATTTCGCTCATACATTCAATCCCGCGAAGTTTCATAATGTCTAACATGGCTTCTTAGAATTTATTTTTAAAATTTCTATACGGTACATTATAAATGAAGCTTCTTAATATATTTTATTATAATTTTTTTTTCGAAATTACTTAGCTAACTTTTATTTCACAAATTCATGTCGTTCAACTTGAAAGATTATTTGCATGTCAGATGTTATTGGCGTAATTTATTTTCTTTTGTAATTTAAAACAAAGCAGATATTTACGCTTAGCTAATTCACTGTTAATTAACATGCTAATTTTCTGAACTTGAAAAATTAAATTGATTGCTTGAATAATTCTCGTTGAAAGTTACTTAAATGAAATAAATTCAGGTATTTTCTCCATTGATTGGTACCACTATCCAATCTTAATTTAGATTGGATAGGATTCTTCAATTTTGTTTCAAAATAGAAAGGGTGGCTAGGTTCACCGGACTTAAACGATACTTTATTTTCTAAAAGATTTTATAGAAATATATTTTATTCTCTTGCAGCTTTGTTCCTTCACATTAATAGAAGAATAATTAAAGAAGAAATAATTTCACTTTATTTCCTCAAAAACTATTCAAAATATCGAGAATTCCTCCAACATGTATCGCGATATTAATACATGATTATTCCATATAAGGATTCTTGGTAACTTTTTTTTTTTGTTTAAACCATGGATCAAAGAAGTGCCCAATGAACCATGGACTCTTTTCGCGACAATGGATTCCATTTTTACATATGATTACATGTTTCTTTTATCTTATTCTGAAGAGTGAAGGCACCAATTTTCAAGGACGCACTTCTCAATTTCGAAGATGCAATTCTTCTATTTTTCATGGTTTTAGGATGAAGGATTAATTTTTATATTAGTAATTATTATTAATCAAAATTGAAGCCTTAAAAAAATTCTTAAGTCAGTAATAAAAGAGCGTTTGTCGAAAAAATTAGCATTTGGTAATAATTACATCATTATTATCCAGATCACTTAAGTTTTTATAAATAGTATTGTGTACATTAATTTTTATGTGAGACATTTCGTTTGAATTGTGCTTTACAATGGCAATGCTGATAAGACGGTGGTTCACCGAATTATTGTTCACAAAAGCTACTTATCATCATTGAAACACAAGGAAATACATCGGGGAAGTACTTCCATTAAAGTACTTCCCCTAAGAAAAGTTAAGCAATCACTCAGAATTTTTTGGGTAAATATAAGAATCCTTCTGATCTCGAAAGACATCAGTATCATCCTTAACGATCAAAGATTCGACAGTGAGAACGAGAAGAAGTGAGTAAAACTCAATTTGTAAAGTTATTTCCTATGAGAAACTTTTCTCACTTTCATTATCAGATTCTTTCTCTGTTTTTCAAGTAATTTCCTATTTTGAGCTTGGATGTACATCAGTGTTGATTTTTATTGTGAATTATTAGCTTCAAGTTACCAATTTTTTTTCCAATTATTAGTTTCGGTTACTTTTTACAATTGGGTGAGAACTATAAGAACAAAATAAAAAGGTAGCTGCTATATTTATAATTACTTTCATTACTTTGAAACTTTATATGAGAGCAGTCATGAATCAATCAAGATAGTAAAAACTATACTATCAATATACTTCATAATATTTTTAATAACATTCAATCGTGTTAAAATCATTGACAATTTCAAAAACTTTTCCATTCTATTTATAGTTAGGTATCCAAAACATGAGGGGTCTTTTGTCACTTTTTGTGCTGTTTTCTGCGGTACTAGCAGTGACATGCGCTGGCCTCCTGTCTGTTACGAGACCGAGACCTGATAAGCCAGAATTTCCCACTTTTCCTGGACAGGGACCTTCTAATCCAAAACCACAACCATATCCCGGAACAGAACTTTTCCATCCCGTAAGTGTAACGTTTAATGATACCTGTATATTCTAATTACATGTAATTCTAATATACACATCGAGGTCACTCCAAAACTGTGTGGAAATAGCCAGTGTTAGATCAATTGTCAAAGCATGCTGATGCTGAAGTCGCATGTTTCAAGAACACGGAGCGACCCAAAGTTAATTGTCTTCTGCATTTGTCCCGCAATATGAATTTTCTATTTTATAAGTTGAGATTACAAATAAAGCCTAATTCTTGTAATAAATTGGTTCCATTTCATAATACTTCTACTTCAGCGTCTTCGAAGATCGCCTGAAGATGACAAGAACAAAGTTACCGTTAACGCTAACAAGGACGGCGGCAGTAAACCATCATACCAAGTAGAATACGAGCGCAAAATTTACGAAAATAAATACGGCAGTATCGGTGCAAATGTTGAAGTCAACAAGAACCCAGGTCAGAAGCCAGAAACTCGAGTCGGAATCAGCGGATCCTTCAATTGGTAATACTCATCTTCATTGACATCATATTCTCTATGATGAACATTGTAGTATAAAGAACATATTATGATATGTGTAATCAATCGTTAGTTCATTGAAAAAATAAAATTATCTTCGAGAAATGTACTTTGTTCAAATCCTATTCACGAATATATCCTGACCCCTATAGAGTAATTTTTCATTTTAATAGATTTGATATCATAACCTTGTCCCATAAGGATCGAGTCTTTTCTCATAGAAAGCTGTAACTTTCTTGAGATATTTCCGATGTTTATGTCAATTTTCACGATTTGCATAAACTTTGACGCATAATTCTTTGACCTTCTTTGAAGCTTCGAGCTATTCATATGGAAAATGTTAAGTAAAAATAACAATTTCAGAAATTTCAAAAATGGCGGACCAAATTTGTGAAATTTTCAAAATTTCAATATTTAAGTTACACTACTTTTTGCCTTCAAAGAAATTTGAGGTCCCTGATTGACAGAAATTTTCGAGAAAAAGTACGCAAGTTACGTGTTTATGTTAAAAAAATGTTTGATCATGTATTTATGGGTGACGCAAATGGACACCCTATGGATTTTATAAGATTGTCTAGAAAGCTCTATGAATGACAGATTTACTAATGCACAGTTTCTAATTTGCAACTGCGTACTGTTGGATAAAAATTGTACTATATATAGTTTCTGTTTAAAAAAAAGATGCGAGAAGGAAACTTCTTCTTTTATAATCTCTGCGCGCTGTAAATACTATAATTGATGGTCTCCTATCTCAAGGAGTAAATAAAAAAGTAAATTTTCTTCAAATTCAATAAACTTTCATTATATTGCTCATAATTAATTTGTTTCCATGTCAAAAATATGGTAGAATACTGAACTATTAGTTTTTGTGGCAGAAATGACCAGGTCTCACCAAAGAATGCCTTTTCTACTGGCAAATTATCGTATGTCTCACTGAAAAAAAAGCAGTAGTAAACCCAACAACTCGATTTTTTATATATGCTGCTGCTGCTTTATTGGTTGGTAGCACCTATTTTTTCAGTAACTGATCAAGAAATCCTCTTTTCACCTATACTACTATTATCTAATCTTATAAAAAATTACAATTTTTTTCTAATTCAAGGCTCGGATTGCGAAAATGAAATAAACTTTTTTTGTGAATATATAGTGAAATCAACATGTGATTTCTTCACAGTTCTATTAGTAAAATACCAAATAATATGATAGTATTACTGTTGCATTAGTCAAGCACTGGATTCCTAATTCAATTAGTAACATTTTCACTAATTCAGATTCAGAGACTGCAACGCTTTGTTTTCTTTCACGTTTTTTTTCTAACTGACATCTAATAATAGAAAATATTATATTGAACTGAACATTGGGTTAGATAACAATAACTCAAATTGTACTCTCTCCTACTATCAAGGTAAGGGACATATTTGTTATAATATCATTTAATCAAAACATCATTTCTTATAGAGGACGTAATATAAGTGTAAGAAAGCATTATTACAACACCACTTTTTATGCTTCTTTTTAGGCTTGAAAGAAATATGAGCTTCTTTTATTGAAGAAAATTAGGGCCTAATAGTGGGCTGATAATTGTTTATTTATGCAAATGAGCAATAAATAGTTTTTTTGATGATACCAAGTTTTTCGACATTTTAAAACACTTTTGATACCAATACAAAAATTTGGTCTTCTATAGCATCCATAGGATTTTTCATGCTCTTTCCACTATTCATTAAATAATTAATATATTTCAATAATATTCCTGCAGTTTATTTAAATGATAGCCTAAAAATATTTTTTTGGCCACTCGAACAAGATGCGTGGGTGGAAGCAATAAAATTTTGAATTTTGAAATAAGGGACACCCTAGTTTTCGTCTGTAAAAGGGCGTCTATTTAGAAAAACTCTGACGAAAAATCTAATATTTTGCATAGATTGTTAGATCCCTTTAGTGAAGGAAAAAAAAACTGAAAACCATAGGGAAACTACGATGTCAACCGAATTTTGCTCATCTATATTAAAAAGGTCCATTCCGCTACCACCTACATAATGAAATTTGAACATTTTTTCATGCCCGAATTTCGGACTATTTTTGGGCACCATTGTCCATTCTTGGGCTCTTTAATTTTTCTCAAAAATCGACATCTGGGTACAGGTGCTGGCCGCCAGCACCTCCACTACAACAAATTTTAGAAATTGAAAAACTCAAATGCACCAAAATTTTGGGCTTTTTTGGGCTCACAAAAACTGCAAAAATTAATTTCCAAGAAGCACCACTATCACCAAATACTATCCTCAAAATTAAATGTGCACTAGGCATAAATATGAGCATATCAGAATTTTGTGCTCTTCTTGGGCACCAATGCCGATTTTTGGGCTCTTTCATTTTTCTTGAAAGAAAAAAAAACGACATTTGGGTGGGAGTTCTGGCCGCCAACACGTGTACTACTATCAATTTAGGAAATTGAAACATCAAACACACTAGAACTTCAAGCTTTTTTTGGGCTCTCCAAAATTAAAAAAATCAATTTTTTAAAAAAACACCTCTATCACAAAAAAAACTATCCTCGACCCTCAGTAATAATCTCAACAACCCCGAAAAGCCACCCCTGGTTAACTAACCGAGCCCCATCACAGCTACCTTCGACTAAAATAATAAAAAAAATTTGAATTAAAAACAGTCACAACAGTTATCTTCACAAGACTTCATTGGATTTCCCCAACCCCACAGTAATAATCAACAAACACAAGAAACCACCCCTATCACATTTAGCGCGCCCCATATCAACTGCATTTAAGTAAAACAGACGGAAAAATTTCAAATGAAAAATAATCACATCAGTCACCTTTGTCAGACTTTAATAAGTATCACCAATTCCACAATCGTAATCAGCAGGACCAAGAAATCACCTTTACCACAATCAGGAAACCCCATGTAAGCCGCCTTCAAGTCAAACAGCCCAAAAAAATTCAAATAAATGTGAATTTTAGAGTGTCTGCTGATACCGTAAAATTATGGAAAGAACTGTTTTAGGACACAGTCATATCGATTCTGAAAAGCATTATTTTTGGGCAAAGTCATATCTACGTGGTAGAGAAGGGTTGCTTCCTAAATATAAGGGTTGGTGTCTGGAAATTGAAGTTGGTATTTCTCAGGAGCCCAAAAATCATGGACTCTGTTAACACTGAAAAGTCCTGAAAAAGTTTATTTTTCGGCAAACTCATATCTACGTTGTACAGAGAGGTTGCTTTTTGGCTATTAGGGCTGGAGCCCAAAAATCAAAGTTGGTATTTATGAGGAGCCCAAAAATAAAAGACTGTCAACATTGAAATGGTTTGAAAAAGATTATTGATCGGCAAAGTCATATTCACGTGGTAGAGGGGGGCTGCATTTTTGCTATCAGGGTTGGAGCTTAAAAGTCGAAGTTGGTATTTTTGAGGAGCCCAAATGTAAGAAACTCTGTTAACACTGAAAAGTTCTAAAAAAGATTATTTATTGGCAAAGTCATATCTATGTGGTAAAGAAGGGTTGCTTTTTGGTATTAAGGGCTGGCACCCAAAAATTGAAGTTGGCATTTTTGTACAGAAAAAAGGATGCCCACAAAATAAGCGTGCTTCATTTTTTGAAATGTTCAACTCTTCATGTAAGGAATGATTTTGAAAAGTAAAAGTTGTTTTCCAGTGCTTTCATTCCAAAAGATTCAGGAGCCTTGAAAAAGCCCAAGAATATAGCGGAATTCTGTTTGTGAAATTTGAACTCGTGAAGGTTAAAATTGTTGGAGGAGGTGGAATTAATTTTTTTTTGTATTTCAGACAGTCAAAGTACTAGGTTAATGTAACCAAGCACCTAAACGAGAAAACTGATTTTTCGAAAAAAGTGAAGACGTCAAAAAACTTTTATTGATTCCCCAAAAATGCCCAAAATTTCGAGCTACGAAGAATGCCGGAATTTGATTTTGGAGGTGCTGGCTTACTGGACTTGAAAAAAAACGTCAAATGAAGAAAAATCGCACCAGTCTCTTTCGTCAGATTATAGTAGATATCACCAACCTCACAATCACATTCAGCCACCCCAAAAAACAAATCTTACCATATATAGCGTACCAAACTTTAATTTTTGGGCTCCAGCCCTTAACGCCAAAAACAACCTCTCAGTAGCACGTAGATATGACTTTGCCGAAAAATAATCTTTTTCAGAATTTTTCAATATTAACAGAGTCTCTGATTTTTGGGCTCCTCATTAATGCCAACTTCGATTTTTGGGCTTTAACCCTCATGGCTAAAGACTACCCCCAATGTACAACGCAGATATAACTTTGTCAAAAAATAATCTTTTTCAGAACTTTACAGTGTCAATGCAATCTCTTATTTTTGATGTCCTCAAAATCATTTACTGCGATTTTTGAGCTCCAACACTAAATGCCAAAAAGCAACCCCTCTCTACCACGTAGATATGGCTTTGCCAAAAAATAATCTCTTTCAGAATTTCACAGTGCTAATAGGGTCTCGTATTTCTGGGCTCTCTTAAAATACCAACTTCCATTTTTGGGCTCCAAGCCTTAACGATAAAAATCAACCCCCCTATACCACATCAATATGACTGTGCCAAAAAATAATCTCTTTCAGAATTTCACATTGTCAACAGATTCTGTAAAATACGCACTGTTTTGAAATTTTTTGGGCTGCTTCACTTGAAGGCAGCTAGGATGGGATTCGCTAAATATGGTAGGGGTGGTTTCTTGGGGCTGCTGAATAATACTGTGGGGTTGGGGATATCCGATGGAATCTTGTAAAGATAACTGTTGTGATTCTTTTTAGGTTAGGAATTTTTTGACTGTTTTAGTTGAAGGCAGCTGAGATGGAGCTCGGTTAGTTAACCGGGGTTGGTTTTTCAGGGTTGTTGATTATCACTGAGGAGTCGAGGACTTATATTGGTGTCTTGCGAAAGTGCCTCGTGTCTTTAAAAACTGACTCGTGTGATTATTCACAATTTGACATTTTTTTGCTGTTATTTTGAAGCTGGAAAGAAGCATTAACTTCTGACTTGCAGTTTTTTGGGTTTCATATTTAATTCTGCAATTAGTGGTAAGTTTGTGATGGGTTTTCAATGTTAAGGGTTGATTTTGCAAAAGTAGTTTTGGGTGTTTTGGAGAGCCCGAAAATAGCCAAAAATTCTGATCTGCTCATATTTACGTCCAGTGCGTGTTTAATTTTGAGGGTAATTCTTTGGTGATAGGGTTGTTTTTTTGAAAATAACTTTTGCAGCTTTTGAGAGCCCCAAAAAAGTCCGAAATTATAGTGCTTTTGATTCATTTGATTTCTCAAATTTGCTGCTGCACCCGCATGTCAGTTTTTGGAGAAAATAAGTGAGCCCAAAAATCGGCCATGGTGCCCAAAAATAGCCCAAAATTCTGATATCCTCATATTTATGTCCAGTGCATATTTAATTTCAAAGGTAGATTCTGGGTAATAGGACTGTTTTTAAATTAATTTTTGCTGTTTTCGAGAGCCCATCAGAAAAGCGGTGTGAAAATGATCAAAATGTTTTAATAGAAACGCTCTAAAAGAATGAATTCAGAAGGTAAGCACATTTCTATCAATATCTCAAAATTCAAATTGCTAAAATTTATATTTTATAGAGACTAATTTTGCAGATTGAGTTTGACTCACCTCTTGTGGTTCTCTCGTTGGTTGATGCCTGCTCGGTTAAGGTGATAATACATGCCTTTTGAAATCAGAAGCATTTTGCAACCATGAATCCTTGTACAAATAAACTGATCTTGCTGAGGAAAAAGCAAAGAGAAAGTAAAACCAAAAATTCCCGCTAAGAGTAACGAATGATTAGCACAATATTGCTCGTAATTGATTACCCATTACTTAATTTGATTTCAGAATTTTATTTTTATGCTCAAATTTTCATCCACCAACAGTCACAAGCTTTTATTTGAAAATCAGATCCGATAGATCGCTTTCTATAACATAATTAAATATTTTTTAATCATTGATATCTAGTTAAAGACAGTAGTTTTCGTCTACACAATTACAGAATATCATTAACATGTATCTTTAGCTAATATAGTCGAATTTCCAATGTTGTGCCTAACAAAATTTGAATATTTATGTTTGTATTAAAAAATTAAAGGTTCCAGACATATGGCCATATGTCATCTCAGAATTTTAATTTTTTTCACTGAATACATAAAATTTTTTATTGAGCCGATAATCCAAAAAAAGTCCAAAATACATGATTATTCCAAAAAAGTATTCCTGGTAGCTTTCTTTGTACTTGGCGGCGATTCGCTACCTCGAATCTTGATTGTAATTTTCTTAGCAAGCAGTTTTGTATTGTAAACTATACCAATAATTACATGCTGTAACTTTTTGCTGCCCTTCGCGCAGAATGAGAGTTCTAAATCTTTTAATCCTATAAGAGAATACAATCTTTTTTTTATTTGGTATGATAATTATATACCTGTTAATTAAAATTAAGGCCATTAATATTGAGAGGACCATACGCTGAACTACTGTTTTGAGACAATGAACTACAAATTTTCTATTTGTGTTTATAATTTAATACAAAATAATGCAATTCACACGTTTCATTTTTAATCGGTTGAAGTAACATCTCTGCTACGTGTTCTCAAAATGTGAGTCATATTTGATGAAGATACGTGTATTTTTTTAAAGTTTGAAAAGTTTATTTTATGGACTCTTCTGCCGAAAACGGGCTAAAATTATTAAAAAGTGGTTGATATAATATTCATAAAAGACATCTCTGAGTCGATTTGCACCATGGATAAAAAAGGTGTCCAATGGGCCATGGGCCATTTTTGCAACAATGGCCTCAATTGTTACATATAATCTCATATATTTCTTTCACCTTATTTTATAGGGTAAATGCACCAATATTCAAGGATGTACATGTTGTCAATTTCGAGGATAGAATTTTTCTATTCTTATATTTTCCATGGTTTTAGCATGTTGGCTAGCGTAGCTCAAAAAAACAAAAGTTTCGAATTTTTTGCGACAACCCCCACCCCCCCCCTATTTCGTTAGGTTCCTAAAAAAGTGAACACGTGTCTTTTTATATATATTTTTGTGAATATAAAGAGGCCCGCCCGCGCTCTAAAGTTTCCCATAAGAATAACATGGGAAAAAAACTCATTTTTATAAATTCCGTCCAAACGATAAAAATGTATAATAAAGTATAGTCAAAACTTTTATGGTCTCATTGGAACTCTTCAAGGAATACGAATCCATCATTAATTTTCTACTCCAACCCCCCTGAGTTTTTCATTGTGCCCCAAAAACTACCCCAAGAAAGTGCAATCAGGATTTTGTGGAATATTGCCCTTAATTATCATATTTTTCTCATTTTGCAAAAAATAGATTCTCGTTAATGGATAAATTACAATATTTCATATATTTCATCTTGACAGACTACCTCTTTCTAAAATTTCAAAAGATTAACTGTGAAACAACTCGAAAAAATTACAAAACCCCAGCCTTCAGCAGTTTTCCTCATTGAAGCATATCATGGGAGAGAAAAGTTAAAATCAGCTTCAGAATTGCTCGAAAGTTTTGTAGAGGAATATAAGAATCTGCATGAGACAGGATATCTTTATAAAGGTCGTTATGTGACTGTTACCTTGTTGTAAGTGATAGCGAATAGACCTATTAGAAGTTTTATAACTCGCGCAAAGACACAAAGGATATTCCGCATGTCCCAGATGTATTGCAGAGGGCCAATATTAATACCGCAAAATTATCTTCCTGGAAGTGGACACCAAACGAATTCGTTCAGAAACTGCGTGGTTTGGATGAACTACCTCGATGGAAGGCGTCAGAACTCCATCTCTTCGGTTACCTTTGTAATGAAGCACTAATTCGCGGACCTTTGGATGGTTGCAGTTGATTTTGTTCCGAAAAGTTTATGCATTACGTAAAAAAACCGATTCATAAACCTTATGATCCACTGCCGCAAATTTTCCGACAACTTGTGCAAATTAGTGTACAGGAAGGAAAAAGTACACAAGTAAACATCGAAAAGGAGAATAAATTTCTGATTGTTCAGAAAGAGGCTAAAAATGTTCCTTTGAGTTGATCCATAGCTTTCGACAAACTCCTTTTCAAAGATATTGAATTGTCGATCAAAAATCCGGATAATTTTGTGCTATCTGATGAACAGTGACGTTTTTCGGATAAGCGAAATAGCAACAAAAGGAAGTATAAAATTCCGCATCAGAAAGAAGTTCAACAAGTCACGACCGTTCCTTAAGTACCCTGGAAAATTTACGAAAATGTCAATATATATATAGCAGAAGGATTTTCTGAAACCGTTACGCTTCCCATCAGTGAAATCCTCCAAAATGCGCTTGGGTTGCCACTCGCAAGCGAATATTGTGTTCAGCCTATCTTGCATACATCTTTAGCAGATCAGAATTACCGTCAGTTTCACATATATATTTAATTGAAGATAAAGATTTAGTTATTGTTACTATTATTGCATTAATTTTGAAATATTGACTTCAATAAGTGTCCTATTCTCAACTTGCAGATAGAGATAGATCATCCGTAAATTGCTGATCATTGTCTACTTCCTCGAGCACTTACATTTCCGAACCATTGAGAAGATAATGCATTGACCAATGCAAAAGTAAAAAAATTATAAAATTCTAATTGAAGTAGTATAATTTTTGCACCTTCAAACTATGTTGAAGGAATAACATAGGGTGGATCAAAAGAATAAAAATGGAAATCAAAAACAGCCTAGTACTAAAAAGGTTCATTAAAGGTCCTTCAAAATCTGTATAAAATTTTAAATAGATCGACTAATATCCTGAAAACACGCGGAGTAAAAATAAATTCAAAAATTCATTATTTTTAGAGGTTTGAAAAAATCGCTAATGATATTTTTTGTGATCTACATAATAGGCCTATTCTCAAAACTCTTCTGTGTTTTGAATATTTTCAGATTTTCCAGGCCCAAATTTCATTCGAATTAACATAAAAAGAATTTGAAGGCTTTGCAAATTATCCTCATATTTCTCAGCCTTCAGAAACTTTCTTACATTAAAAATTAACATAAAAATAATTAAGAATACTTGAGAAATCAATTCAGGATCTGGCCATTTTAATTGTTATAATCTTCTCACGTTTTTTAAAAGTAAATTTGAGTGCTGGAAGCTTTTTACATGCTCAACAAATCTTTAGAATAGTTTTCAAAGTCTTTAAAGACTATTTTAGTTATTCAAGGTTTATAAAAATGCCATTTTGTCTTTGAAAAACTGAAAATATTAAATCTAAGAAGAATAGAGGCTTGTGGCAGCAGTTGCTGCAAGCTGGTTAGTCCTACTACCTGTACTGAAAGAGGCCAAAAAGCTTTATATTTTTCAGTTTCTTTACTTTTCATGATAGAATAGAATGGAATATAATTGATTGTTTTCTAGAACAGATATAAAAACACACAGGAGTCCGTGTTTGCAATTAAATTGTAAAAATTCTGTCGAAGCTTATGCTCAATACAATGAGCAGATCTGTAGATTAGTACACACTATTATTCATTGAAAACAAACGCTCTTATTCTCATCGCAGTAGTTAAATTATCGTAAAAATTTACAGCCTTTTTTCAGATATGTGGTCTATGAATAGAATATATGGTCTATGAATAGGACACTCAAAAAGAATATGATTCAGTGTTTCTAGAGCATTAGGATAACAAATTGTACAGTTTACTGTGGTGTCGATTTTTTACACATTTTTCCAGGTTGAATCTTATCATATCATCGTTGCTTAATCTACCTTACAGCAGGGATTTAGTCAAATCATATGGTAGGTTCGTGTTTATATAATCTTGAAAATCAATTGCACGGATAGCTTTGAATAAAAAACGCGATGGTGATGCTCTAATTTTCAGTTCACCTTTTTTCCTGCAGAAGTCGGTAAAGAAATTGAAAATTGGTTGCAAAGATTGTGCGAGTACTTCGGGGTCCCAAAATATATCGTCGCTTGTAATCCCGTAGTTAATTATTACATTTTTGATTTGAGCGAAACAGTTGAATCTGAAGTCTATTGTATTAGCATTGAATGCGTAATACGACTGTTTCGCTCTCTTATAGCAAATCTTTGGGATCCTGTTCTTCTCCATTGAAAAGACAGAAGTCACTTTAAACGCTTTTTTCACAATTGAAACGGATGTGTATGTCAGATCCAACTTTAATCTAACCATTTAATTTGGTACAGTCATTTGTAGGAAGAAGAAGCGCTTCAAAAAATTAATTTTGACCTTTTCAATTTCCTCAATGTATCTCAAGGCCCATATTAATGCGCAGAAGGAAGGGATGCTGAGCAGCATTGCCTCGAGTAATTTTTTTGTGAAGCCCACGCGTTACACTTAGTGTAAAGGGTATTCCTAGATACGGGCATTTATTGACAACCTCGATGTTGCCCTGACTACAATGAATGAAATCTTTCGCTAAACCTCCCCCTCTGAAAACTACCACCTTCGTTTTACTGAGGTTGACCGTTAGCTTGTTCATTCTGCAATAATTAAATGTACATTAAAGATTTTTTATAGCATCTAATTTGGAATAACACAATATGACTAGATCGTTAGCGAAGAGAAGCATTTGAATATCGACTATACCATCGATGTTAATTCTTCTGAACCTATTCTCCTTGAAAAAGGTCTCAATGTTGGCGATGAGTAGTATAAACAAAAGAGGGCTGATGGGCTCTGCTTGTGGAACACCTTCAGTGATACCATATTTTTTTGACTCATTACCCCTGCTTTCTATTGTCATTGAAGACTTTCTATACAAATTAGCTAGAAGCCTCACTAATTTGGTACCAACGCCTATATTAAGGAGTTTCTGAAAAAGAAAAGAAACCGCCTTGGCATTCAGGTATTATATTACATTGTTTTACCCAAGCAGTGAGCCTTGTCAACATTATTTAGGTAAGGATTTTTTCAACAGTATTTAGCAAATCGATCTCGCGATAGTTAGACGAGTCTAGTTTGTTGCCTTTTTTATTGAGGAGTGTTAGATCAGCAGAGGCCCAGCTTTCTGGAATTGTTTCTGTTGTTAGTATTTCATTGAACATGCACACAAGATAATAAATCCAGATATCTGGCAATGACTTGTGAAATTCTTCAGATTAGGTCATCACCAGGAGCTTTTCCTGCTTAAGACTTGTTAATACTGGTGATAACATCACTCTAAAAAATTGCTAACTCAATTGTTGGGTGGCCAGCGTCGAGCTGCATTGGTATTGTCCGTTCCCTAACACTAAAATAGATCTCGTTACAGAAATCTTCCCATCTAGCTAATGGAAATTTATTGTTTTTCAAATATTTTGCCAAGTTAAATTTCTTGACTATTTTCCAGAAACCGGGGCCATCTTTTGAGTTCGAGACTTGCTTTGTAATTTCCTGCTAATAATGAGTTATTTTCCTATTAACAATGCTCACATATTCGTCTGTCGCTTAAAGGTACATTGACTTCAGACCCTGAGGAAAGTCTTGTTTTTTGTATTACTTCAGAATTACTCGAACTCTACTTTGTGTTCCTGGCACTTCCCATCGTACCACGGCTTATGACAGAAAAAAAGAGTATTCTTTACCTTGATTATAGGGTCAAGATTACCTGCAACGAAATTTACCCCATGTGGGTATTTATTACCCTGACACCTGGGTATATCAACGCTTTCACCCACACCTGCAAGAAGCTTTGATAGCTCTTTCAATTCGGCACGACCGTCTTTATGAAGTCGAACATATCCGATTCGTCTGTTTCATTACCCGTCAGCTAACTTCACTGCAGCAATGAAAGCTTATGGCTTCCAATTTTCAAGACGGTCGTGACGAATTTTGTGCGAACAAAAGACAGTTTACTTCCTACGTCTGTGAAGTCTACTGCTACAAAAATAGAAATAACGCCGTGCAATACGCGTGTTGACAACTTTTGTGTTGTTTATGGGGAATACGTCATCAGTATTGAAAGAATTCCATTGACAGATGAATTTAATGAAAATAACAGAAATTTCTTCAGGTTAGATACTAGTGTAATAGACAATTTGTGGGCTCCGAAAACTATATGCATGAAATGTAGATTGCAATTTTACTATCAGCAAAAACCAAGATTTCCCTCACCAAGGCTTTGGCGTAAGCCAACAGATCATAACACGGATTGTCATTTTTGCTTAACTAATACACCTGGGTACAACTGTGAAAACATATCTGTTATATCTCTTGCATCTGTTCAGTCTGTGACTCTTCCTGTCCTTATCACCATTGATCATGATATGAGAGGAGTTAAGATGTCGGCTATTGAAGATTCTCCTAATACAAATGCTGAAAGTATTGAAGTGCAAGTTGAAGAATCAAGAGACGAACATGATAATCACAGAGGCAAATAATGTCACAGTTTGTAAGGGCTTTGTCTAATTTGCAGAAGTTGTTAAAGCCCTCCTCGTTCCAAAAAACAGTCCGATAGTTCACATCACATTCCACCAGACCAAAATCGCGGGTTAGTGATTGTTATGCCGTTGTTTGCAGGTGCGACCCTACTTTTCTCTTGTCTGTAGATCGTAAATATCTTGACATATTTTAACATGCTTCGTTTGTGTCTCATTTCCTTCTAAGACTTGTTGTTGTGCGATTAATACTATACTCCTCAGGTTGACTTGGTAGCCGTTGGTGACTGCTACTGTGATTATTGTTGGGGTTTATGCTTTGTTCAGGCAGGTCAAGATCCTCAGCCTTGTATTTATTTTCCCCAATGTTCAGTGCGTTGAAAACTAACTTTGTGGGGGCTCCTTGATTTTCAAATAATTTCAAAAAGTTGATCAGGATACTTCGCTCTTTCATGACGCCTTCGCTAAAAAATTCGGAAAAAGAGATTTGGTTGTTTTTCATATAATATTTAGCCTTTAGGATATTGGATCTAACTCTCTCCGAATTGAATTTAACTAGTACAGTCTTTTTTGTGGTATCTATGTTTCCCAGCAAGCGGGCGGACACTAGGTCTTTAACGGTACAGACGATTTTCGCTTGGTCCGAAATTGTTTTGACCATTCTTCCCTCCAATATTTCTGGGCTAATGCTGTCTTCCTGAGCGATTTCGACACCTGTGAGGACCAAGTATTTTGAGTTCAGCCCTCTCTTTAACATTCCAGCTTCTTATTCCATAGTAGAGATTTTATCCTTTAGAAATTCGTTTTTTTCGGAACACTTCAACAAGTTTGCCTCTAGCGACGACACTTTTTCGTTAATCTCCTGCACTTTCTTGCTGATTCATTCTATCAAGTAGATTTTGGATGACAAAGCTTCCACGCTCTCAAATATCGTTAGGAGCAAGTCCAGTTCATTCTCCATCTTGAGGATAAAAAAAGGACACTTTGGAACACACTGTATATTGCGAAGCGCTACTCTACACGTGTACACTCGAAGGCTAACAGAGCTCGACTCCTACTTTTCATAATAAATTAAATTGATATTCTCGTATACTTTTTGTATTTCTTAGTGTATTTTTCGACCATCAGAACCAGCAAAAGCCTTCACAGTCTTCACAAGCTTTTTTCCAAATTTTTGTTTAAACGGGAAAAGGAGACTAAAAAAGGATGGAGTAAACTCCGTATTTTTCAATTTCCTCATGAGAAAAGGAAACTGGAAGAAAGGACAGAAAAAACTCTGTATTTTCGAGTTTGTAAATGGAGGCGGGGACTGAAAAAACCCTGTATTTCTGTGTTTCCAAATGGGAGGGAGGGCTGAGGAAACTCTTTATTTTTGAATTTCCTTGTAGGAAAAGGGGACCGAGAAAGGATTGAGTATACTCTGTTTTCAATTTCTGAATGGGAAAGGGGGCAGAGGAAATCCCATATTTTTCAAATTCTTCTTGGGAAGAGGGGTCTGAGAAAGGGAAAAAGAGAGAACTCTGTATTTATCAGTTTCTAAATGGGAAAGAGGGCTGACAAAACTCTTTATTTTTCAAATTCTTCGTAGGAAAATGGGACTGAGAAAAGATTGGGTAAACTCTGTATCCTTCGATTTCTAACTGGAAAAAAGGGGAGAGAATCCCATATATTTAAAATTCTTCTTGAGAAGAGGAGACTGAAAAAGGGGAAAGAGAAAAATCTGTATTTTTCAGTTTCTAAATTAAAAAGGGGCTGAGGAATCTCTTCATTTTTAATTTATTCGGAGGAAAAGGGGACCGAGAAAGGATTGAGAGAACTCTGTATTCTTTAATTTCTGAATGGGAAAAGAGGGTAGAGAAAACCCTATAATTTCTTATTCCTTCATGGAGAGAGGAAACTGAGAAAGAAGAAAGAGAAAAATCTGTATTTTCCACTTTCTAAATGGAAAAGGGAACTAGAAAAACTCTTTATTCTTAAATTATTTCGGAGGAAAAGGGACTGAAAAAGAGGACAGAAAAAACTCTGTATTCCTTAATTCTTTAACTTTCAATAATAAAAAAAATGTCACAGACATTTAGCATGACTATAAAATTTCGATTTATGGCATAAATTTTAATTCATATTTTTGGATTTACGAATAATTTTTAATTGATCACTTTTTAGAACAAAGAATAACCTAAGAAGTGATATCCAATGGACACTCCTCCTCTATTTCTCACCATTAGAACTTCCTGAGCTTTCACATGAACCATAAAACATCCCTATAACCCTTAAAAGAGAGCCAGGATTTCTATAATCATAAATTAAAATTTTTTCTGATTTATCACTATTTTGAAAAAAATCAATTGAAAAGTGATACCTGATAGAGCTATCTCTATACTCTTCAGAAAAACAGGTCTCCATAAGCTTTCAATAAACCAAGAAGTATCCCCATAATCCTTACAGGAGAGTCAGAATTTTTCCAGTCAGAAATTGTGAATTTTTGAATTTATCACTATTTACAAAAAAAAAAAAATGATACTTGATAGAGCATTTCCTTAATTTTTGCAATAAACTGGACTTCATAAGCTTTGAAATAAACCAAGGCACATCTCTATAACCATTGCAGGAAAACCACAATATCTATTGTTGTCGAGCGAGAAATACCGAGGACCGAGACGAGACGAGAATGGGACATACCTGCTGTCTCGGTATTTCTCGTCTCGTTTCGTCCCATCTTGTTTTGTCTCGTCTCGTTCTGTCCTTTCCCTTTCTCGTCTCGGTTTTTCCAGCATTTCTTGGCAGATGTTGACCAAACTGCTGAGGACCAGTCAAGATGCTGCAGACAATGGAAAGAGGTGCATTCTGACAAAAGATCCTTCGTCATGGACCATTTTTTCCCAGAAACGTCGATTTTACGACGGAACATTTTTTTAAATAAGGAACTAGAGTTCTTGAATTATATTATCATATATATATATATATATATATTATATATATTATCATATTATCATATATTTATCAATATTTGACTCATTTGAAATAAAATTAAAAATCAAATATTCAAAACTGAAAAATTTGAAACTGAATTGTTCAAAATAGAAAGCCTTGAAGCGTTAAAATTTTCATTTTTCCAATTCTTAAAATTTTTTTATTTTGAAATAAAAGTATTGAATTTTGATGTTTAAATAACAACTATACAATTATTAATTCGAAAAAAGCTTGAAACTAAAATAATTTACTTCTTATTTAAGAAGTTCACAGTTTAAAAAAATTTCGTTTTCAATCAATTTTTTAATCTATCTAACATAAAATTGTTTGAAATTGTATAATTTTCAACATTGATAAATTCATTAACTTATTCATATTTTAATTTAGAGCATTAGAAGTGATAGCGCGGATTTACATTTTTTGACCAGAAATCTTTAAACTGTTCAATTTATAAGAGTTTAAAATTTAAAATTTTGCAGTTTAACGACATTTAATTTAAAATTGTACAATTGAAAAGTGTTGAATGCTTCCATTTTATACGTGTAAATTATTGAGCGTTTGAACTAAATGTTTTTTAGGCTTCAATGTTTTAATTAACTTAATTAAATTCAATTAAATAATAATAAATTTGAAAATTGAAGATAATAATTAATTAATTTAATTAATTTGATTAATTTGAATTTTAAAACTGAAGAGTTTCACTTTGAGTGCTTTAATTTGAAATCTAGTTTTGATTACAGCCAGTGAAAGCGTGTTCAGCTTTCAGAATTCAATTTTTTAAATTTCAATGACCGTGAAAAATTTTTGCAACCCGGGAAAAAACCGCAAATTTTTTTATTCAATTAAAACGGCCACCCTGTATAAGATACGTTTACCTGTGACAAAAACTACGTCGGCAATAGTTTTTGTGTATAAACTTATAATGCCCATGCTAAATTCACCTCTGATATGCATATACGATATTTCATTGTGATAAAGTGTTCATTTTACATTTTTACACATTTTAAAGTTTGTCATTTGTATATCTTAAAAGATAAAAATATGAAAATAACGTATGACGGTAAAGAGCGATTGTAGAATCTACTTAAATCATTAAAGATCATCTAGGATTTATTGAAAAATTATAATCGGATCGTAAAGTTTGTCTCAAAATTTACGTGTCGCTTGTTCAACAGTGACATTTTTTACTTCGACACCGCCAGAAACATCTACGTATTTTTATATTTTTAATGTAAGAATGTACTCTAACTTTTATAGTGTGAAAAAATAAGTAAACAGATATATATATACTAACATACTTATATACAAATATACATATAGTACATACATACATACATGCATACATACATACATACATAAATGTCGTAAGGGTCAATTAAAAAATCGATTGTGTTCTGATCTTGTTACTGATATGAAAGCGTTCACGTTTCATGAAATTTCAACAGTATATAATAGTGAAAAGTAGTTTACAAATAAATCTACAACAAGTAGGTATGCACTTGTTATAATGTATAAAAATACCCAGCAATCGTTTCTTTAAATGTGCCGATAAGTATATTTCATTTACCTAGTAATACAAATTAGACGCCACGTAATCTAGAAATTCTATTTTGAAATATTTTAAAAATTAGGTTACTGCTAAATTGAGGAAACTCTAAATCACTCAAAAATATAATTATCTTTTGTACCTTTCTGTTTCATATGTTTTATTTTTATAATTGGCAAAATAAATATTGAATAAGAAAATAGTAAGATACTAATAGAGTGATGTTGAAGCTTTAAGAAAATCGAAACATAGTCGTGTTTGATATCAAATTATTCAGTAATGGATAAACAAGTATAACGTGTAATAATATTTTGACTTCAACCTTTTATTAAAGAGCGCTAATTAGCAATAACGCGTCAGATTGACAGAAGAACGCTACCGCAAACTGTTCGCTCTGCTAGTGCACATCTTTCACGAAGTGCTGGAAAAACTGAGGCGAGAACGGGAAAGGACAAAACGGGACGAGGCAAAACGAGACGGGACAAAACGAGGAATGAACCGAGACGAAATCGAGGCAGGCTCGGTTTGCCTCGTCTCGGACGGCATCACTAACAATATCGATTACAAAAAACATCCTTACGCAATTCTGTATATAGATATGAGAGATAGATATTGTTAGAAGATAGATTTTCAAAAGTTTTGTATATTGTGTATATTACGACAAAAAATTAATATTAACGATTTTATCAAAATTCTAAGTGTTACGCATTTTGAATATTGAATTCATTCAGGATCTGGCCATTTTAGTTGCAGAAATCTTCCTATTTTTTGTAGATAAATTTTTAGTCTGATTAAGTTTGTCCATAGTCAACAGAAATTTCATATTAGTTTGAAGAGCTTTAAGAATTTATTTTAGTTCTTTGAGGTTCATTAAAATGAGATTTTGTTCTAGAAAAAACGAATATATTGAAATCCAACAAGATTTTTGAAAATTGGGCATATTATGTAGATTATAACGGACCCGAAATAAAACTTTGCACTGCTAGGCTTTTTTGATATCCGACTTTTTTTTGACCACCCAACATACAATTCTTGAGAATTCTTTGCGTCATTTAACTGGAACATTTTTGAGACGTTTTTGGAACGTTTTTTTTTAAAACAGGCATCATTGAAAGAAGTTAATATCGTTTTTAAAACTGTGAATATAAATAGTTTATGCATTCAGGCGAACGGTTCGACCCTGAAACTGGATAAAGAACATTAGATCATCATTAACCAGTATAACATTAATTTTTGAGTCACTGATTTTTCGTGCAATGTCATATAAAAATATAGTCGATTGTGAAACTCGACAACTGAGTAATATTAAAAAGAAATTACAATATTTCTCATAATGGTTCGAAACATGTACTATTATATTGGGTATGATATACTGATATACATGTATTGAAAGTAATTCTTATGGCTATGCTATACTCACCCGATTCCTGCGTTATCGATATTTTTTCGCTACAACTCACGTCTACACGAAATTAGATATCTTGTTGCAAATTTGGAAGATTAAATAAAAATCACTGAAAAACGTCTGTTTGGTATTACATTTTCATAAAAACAACACAATTTTGCAAGGGATTTTTCGTTATTCTAAAATTTTTGACCATACCAGTGTTAATTGGCGCTTTTGACTTAATTTCTCAAAATTCTGAAATCGAGATTTCAATTTGTGTAGACGTGAGTTGTTGCGAAGAAAATGTCGATAAGGTAGGAATAACATAAGTATGACATGGGGTTTTGAAAAGCATAGAGGTCGATGAATGGTTTTTGGACGCAAAGTTGGAACTGGGTGGTGGATAATTAACATTTATTAACCTTATATTATTGTATTTTTTGTGGGTCAGCGGCTTTTCGGTCAATTTCACGTAAAAAGTATACTTTATCTCAGAACTCGACAAGTAAATAAATATTACGAAGTATTTAAATATTTATTATAACAAGAAGACATATATATATATATATATATATATATTTATATTTATATCTGTTATAATAAATATTCAAATTTATTATTTATTTAAATTATTATTTTATTTAAATTCTTCGCCTTTTCTGCTTCGACGGTTTTGGACTATTTTTGGAACATTCATCTGTAATATACGCAACTTGCAAAACTTGTAGATGTTGCGTTTCGACAGATATGACTTACGTAATAATTTATTTCACGAAGGTCCCTCGTTTTAGATTCTAATTTTAAAAATTAGAAAACTGTGATGAGGATAACTACAAAATTAACAGAAACAAATTGAAAATGCAGGAATTTTGAAAGTTGAATTTATATTAATTAATTAAAAATGAATACATAAGTGAATAATAGTATATTACATAACGAGTAGTGTTAGGCTCGTCTTTACACAAGGAGATCAATATTTGTAGAAGTCGTCATAAAACCTCGCGCCGCTTTTGACGGCGCGAGGTTTCATGACGAGTTCTGCAAATATTAAGCTCCACGTGGAAAGACGTGTGTAATGCTACAAGTATTGTACTATATTTCATTCGAAATCAGCATTTCATGTGCCTGCAGGGCCGTCTGAGAAATAGGCGTTTTGTAGCCTCCTTCCGAAATGGTGCGCTTGAGTGCCATCTGATGTTATTATCTATCCCAACAGTAGGGTTGAA
Organism: Melikaiella ostensackeni; assembly: GCA_032362435.1. Classification (NCBI taxonomy): domain Eukaryota; kingdom Metazoa; phylum Arthropoda; class Insecta; order Hymenoptera; family Cynipidae; genus Melikaiella; species Melikaiella ostensackeni. The sequence continues at coordinate 36,485 of JAUMHM010098238.1, forward strand.
AAAAACATTATGCGTTCTTAAGTGATCATTTGTGGAACTATTTACGTTTCATTGTGGCGCTTTTGGAACTAATTACCTGACACCAGCTGTCACCATTCGGTGAGGGGCTATACAACGCTTATTTTTAAGGGGGCGTTGCAGGCTCATAAAATGGTGGTTTCGAATAAATATCATAAATGAATGATTGAAAGAGTTAGCGTCAAATGGATCATTTGTGACGCACTACAAGAAAAAGCACCAGAACGTTCTGTAGTAGATTTTACAGGAAAAGGAAAAGAAGAGGCGAGGAGCCGATCAGACTTTCCGATATTCCTCATTTTCTCTATCTACTACTACTGTCTCGACCATATGTCCGTGTGCGTTCGGCCGTCTTCGGTGTCGCTAGAATGTCAGTGCGTCTCTCTCTCTCTCCTTCTCTCTCTTCCTTAGCCGAGCGCATCCGAAGTTATGTCGTTCCACAGACACTGTCCGAGTGACTGTGTGAGTTTGGAGAGAGAGGATTCATACGTACTCCGAATCGCCAATTAAAAGCGCTCACTGTATAAAAACGACTGCATAAAAATTCATTCGGACTGCCTAATCTGAAAGAGGGACGTTGATTTGATCTCAAACGATCATAAACAGAAAAATGATTTTTGGACGTTTAGTTGCTTTTTCTCGTAGCGCGTCACATTTGTAGAATGGTAAAGTACTGCTGAATACTCTAGTTGACCAACTCTTAACCATGTCTCCTTGATTGTGTTTAGTCTACCTCGAAAAAGAAGTCTAATTAGCGACCAATTTCATAAAAATATAAGATTGAAAGGAAGTGTCAAATTCACAGATACTTACACATTTCCAATATTCTAGAAATTTCCACCCTCTTGTTTGAAATGCTCTGGAATGTGTCTCAGCTTTCAGAATTTAGACCATGGGTGGGGCTGGCAGCAGATAAGTGACAGAAATTGGTCAGTAGCCTGGGGTGAGTAGGTCACTGGTCCTGGCCCTTCCGCTTCTCCGTTGTAGCAGATTCCTCTCTGATATTTGATATGGGTTTGGCGTGCAGATGGCAATGTTTCAAAATTACTTGAAATTGTGTGACGCTTGTGCTTTGACGGGCCGACTACTCGATCCGGGGGTAAAGTTTAAAAGGTCTAGATGATTGTTTATTGAGTAGTTCATCGTAGGCTAGGGACTGGCCTTGAACTATTTTCAAAGAGGCACTTTCGACGAGTCAGTGTCGAAGTAGCCGGAGAGAAGATGCTGGCTGGTGATGGTACTTTTCTGACTGATGAGGGTGTTCTCTGACTGATGGTGGGGTTTTTTGAATGACTGCTGCTTCAAAATCTGCAGTATTCATACACAGAACCTCTCTTTGAGTACCCATGGGGTTACGTGGTATTTAGAGTAGGGGTTTCAGTCAGTGTTTAGGATTAGGAAAAATCTTAACATCCAATTGGCATTGGCGATTTTAGATATGTCTTCATTTGAAGAATGGCGCAGTGCTTGAAATGTACTATATCTTTTCCTGAGTGTCAAGGGGGTACGCAGTTCTGGTTGTAGTGGTAAATCTGTGCGAATTGGAATAAGCAATTAATATGAAAGATCGTAGATATGCCTTTATTAGGGAAATGACGCAATTACCTAAATTCATGTTATCCCTTCCTCAGTACCAAGGGGGCACGTCGTTCTAGTTGCAATGGTAAATGTTTGTGAATTGGAATAATCAATGAATATCGAAGATCATAGATATGTCCATATTAGGGAAATGACGCAGTTGACGAAATGCATGTTATTATTTCCTAAGGTACCAAGGGGGTAAGAAGTTCTTAGATGGGGTGGTAATTTGTATATGTCAAAGTATCCCATTAGCATTGAAAATCGTGGATGTGTGTGCGTTTAAAGAAATGCGAAATTTGTAGGTGTTCATTAGGGCAAACTCAGAATCAGATATTTGTCGTTTTTGTCTTGTGAATTAATAGAAGGGTGTCTCAGTCATGTGAGCCTGTTCGATGTATTAGTTTTGCGAAAACTGATGCGTAATACTCACTTCAGAGTACTGCGTAGTTTCTTTACATCTGCCCTTTACAGCTGGACTTAACGTCATTATATTTATACACTGTCAGACCTTGAAAATATTAATTGGGTATGAGACCTCATAGAAGTCTCTGCAATATTTAAATATGAACCTTCAACTTTTGATTTACTATTAAAAATAAATATTCCATTATCATAATCCAATCGTTATGAATGAAAATAACCATTATTATAATAGTCGCAGGACGTAACATAGAAGTTAATGCGGTGTTCTTGAAACAGTAGAATTACTGACTTATTCGCAAAAACTTTTTGGCCTTAATAACGATTAAGGAAAGTGTACTCATTGTTGCTCTAATTTTATGTTTCGGACAGTGTTTAATTCGAAATATCATAGAGAATTTACTTCTTGCCAGTGATAATTTCAGATATTTTTTATTTCAAAAACTTCTCATAATGAAGATGTTCAATTACTCATATTCCACATATTCGAAATTGTACTAGCGTGACAGCTTATACGTATTTTGGCTAGCAGGGTTTCAGGACATTTTTGGAAAGTTGAACATTTTCTAAACATTCAGTCAAAAAATTGAATTCAAACACAGTGTGTTTTCAGTATATTTACAGCATTTTCAGAACGTTTCAGGAACGGCGTCTATGTCGCATATACTAAAAACCGTTCAGGTGCAGTACTAGTGCAGCCGTACTTGTTTTGAGACCGTTTGGAACGACCTTGAATTCATAGCTCCTCCCACGGTATTGAAATAGAGTGTACTGTCGTGAATCTGGATGGAGTGGCACTTGCCAGAAACTGCTGATCATGCCCAGACTGGACATGATTTTTATACCTCTGCATTTTTGAAATAGAATCTTGACTGATTCAGGGCATTCCCAGTCCTCGATTGATACTATATTCAATTTCCGCGTATCCAGACACAATCGTATGGTGCCATCTTTTTTTACAACTGGCACTGCCGGGTTTATATATGGGCTACTGGATCGTTGTATTATACCCATGTTTAGCATTCGATGAATTTCGTCTTTCACTTTTTCTCGATGTGTCATTCGTATAGGGTAACTTCTGCCAATGAAGGGGTGTCCCTCTTTAATCTTGAGCACGTGCTAGTAGAGGATCAGTAGGCCGGGCTCTCGATTAAACACCTGTCGATGCTGCCACAGAGTGGCGCTTAATTGTTCCTTTTCTAGTTGACTCAAGCCTACAATTTCGGCTACCTTTTCTTCCGCATTAATCCAGGTTACGTTCGTGAGTAAATTGATTTCCATAAATGGTTTTGCGTTGTTTGTAATCTGTTCTATTTTTGTAATTTTATCCTTGTGGAATTTCATTGTATTCACCTTGCGTTTCTCTTCTTTTGTGTCGTGGTCTTCATCTTGCACGCTTCTCATGGAGGGACTGCCTCCTAAATATGGGAAGGTTAACGTTTCATTGTCCAAGTTGATTTTTGTTTTATGCTCGTTCAGCACGTCAATGTCAATAATGCATGTTCGCGATAGACGAGGTACTATTGCGAATGCAAACTGTAAGGTTATATTTTGAATTTGTACGTCAGCGTAAATTTTCTTGCCGAGTCGAGTTGCCTTGCCCATCCTGGGGCCAGTTACAGCAACACCTGCTTATGGCAGACTCGGGTACCTACTAAAGCGTTCTTTGTTTGAATTTATAAATTTCTCTGAAATGCAGGTAATTTCCGCACCAGTATCGATTAGTGCTTTTGTCATGATACCGCCGGCCTGGAGGTTCATAGAATAGCACATTGGTCTGCTCTTAGGTACCGCCTGGGGCGCTTCTTCCATCAACTCCTCCCTTGTGTTGACAATCATGAGGGCGTGATATGTTGTTGTCTCTCGTGCTAGGCCAATCTCCTCTATTAGGGAGTCTATTGACGTGGCCCTGGCTCGTTTCCCGCGTCCATCGTTGTCTCCTCAGGTAACTCCTCTCTTTCTCTCTTTCGTCGCTTTCGGTGTGGAGGTCCACCTTCATATTCTGCACTTTGTATTGTTGCGGATTCTGTCTTCGCCTCCATGATTTTTCTTCTTGAGAGGGTGGCTGCCCCCCTGCTCCTTGTCCTTGTCTATTGTTGTCATTTCCGTCAGTACGTCCATTGTTACTGGCTCGTGGGTTTTGCCAGCTGTTTGGATAGCTGCTGCCAGTGGGTGGATTGTAGCCTCCCGTATTTTCTGGTCGCCATGCTCCTTGTGTATTTTTGGTATTTTCGGCACGATTGTTGTTTTTATTCCTCCGTTTGCGTCCATTCATGGATCCGCCATTTGTGCCGCCGATTTAATCAAACTCCTTGAGCAGCTCAACCAGTTGCTCGCAATTGTGGATGCTCCCTCCACGATTGCGTATTTTATCTCGTTGTTGTAGTGACGAGCAATTTTTTGTATAATTACGGTCTCATCCAATGTTGGTGAGAGTTCATTCACCAATGCAATTATCTTTGTGGCATACTCGGCCCACGATCAGTCTTTATTGGCGTGGTAGTAGCCGAACTCCTGCTTCTTCTTTATTTCGTGCTGGGTTCTTTCATTTCAATATCGTTTTCTAAACTTGGTCATAAACGTTTTAAGGTTCGTGACTTCATTCTTCACGATACAACACCAATCTCCAGGGGGTCCCGACAGTGATTTTGCGATCAAATATGGCGCGTCACAGGCTCCTGAGCGAACCGCTTTCTAATATTGCTCTAATTGTCTTAAGTAGCGAATTGGGTTTCCTTCCCCATTGAATTTGGATAGGACGTATTCAATGCTGGGATGGTGAGACATTATTGGTCCGTTTTCCCTTCTCAGTGAGTCGATAGTTATTCTCCCCGTTACTCGGGCGTGTGCTGTTTCTAAGCGAGTCAATTGGGCCTGCATTTTCAGCCCCCTTTCTTCTGGAGCCTTGGTAGGTTGGTGGTTACTTCCAATGTCTGAGGCTGCTTTGCATTGCGGTCATTTTGTCCTGAATTTCTCTGTCTCTGGCGGCCATTTGTTCTTCCCTGTAGTTTTTTCTCCTCCTCTAAGATCCTTTTAGTGGTTTGCTCTAATTCTTAAAGGCGGAGATTCATAAGTTCTCATGGGTTCATGAGCATGTCCTGGCCCCCCTGTGGTGGCAGCGTGTTGATTCCTTCCATTACCAGGGTTGATGAAAGTTTGCTTACTTTTCTTTTATCCAAATACTGGTCAAGTGCTTGCATGCTTTGTGGTATTTGTCTTTGACTTGAAAGTGGTGGTAATAGGGCTTTTAGAAATTTAGGATCACCTTCGAAAAATGTGTTAATAATTGTCTTATGGTCCATTTACAATCTTTGCTTTACAGCTTTCTGCTATAGTGTTATAACTGGAAACTACCTATTTGCTAATTGCTAAATTCAAAGATATATTTTATGTCATTTTTCACATCCAAACGATGCTTTCATTTTATAGATTTACCCGAGCAGATCTATAATTTACGTCTATTCTTTTATTCTAAATCGCTAATAGCGAAAATATGTCCTAGCATACTACAAGTGGTTCTAAGTAGATCCTATACATGACTCTTGATTAATTCCACCTATCAACAAATGCACACTGGCTATTCAGTTAACAAACTTCGAAGTAATATTCATAAACATAAATCTATCGTTCATAAAAAGTGTAAGCCCTAGTCTTAAGAAAAGGATTCTTTCTAGAATCGAAGCGTTTACGTATCAAACTTTTACTGTCCTGTGAGAAACGCCTCAATAGACAAAACGCTGTCGCCTACGGTATTCACAAAAGTGTCTTTTATTTTTATTAGATTTAATTCACTTATCAAAACATAATCTCTTTGGATCCATCCCTTTACACAATTCGGATTGAAGACTCTCTTCAAATTAGACTTCTCGACATCCTATGAGAGCTGTGTCCACTAACCGATCACTTTTTCATTGAAATGTTTTCTTTATATAGTACATATGATTCAACTATGCACATGGAATGCACTCATTTCGCCACCATCTCACAAATAGTTAGGAAATGCTCTCGCCAGAAAGGAAATGGCCTACAGGCAATGTAATAAGACAAGAACGCAAGCATAATTGAATACAGCACAAATAATTCTATAAAAATCTCTTCATTAATCAGGAAAGAAGGAATGACAGTAGAGATTTTGAGAATGTACCCACTCATTTCCTTGATTTGGTATATTCGACTAATTTCTAAATCACACAATCATTTATTGAAGCACAAGTTTCAATCTTCACTTTCTTAACCAGAGTGGGGAAAACAACTCCGTTCTGACTATAAGTGATTATTATGACCTGAGCTCAATTTATTTACAACAAGGTGTTTCATGAACTAGGGTACGAAGTACAACTCCGCTCTGCTCGTCAACACAATGTTGCAAAAGTTAATTAATAAGAATAAATGATTTCTCACTGCTATTTTGCACTAAGATAATTCCACGTTTAGATTTATTTAATTCACGAAACACACAATACAATTTCATCTGAGAAATTCCCTAGAATAAATTAATTCGCGTCCTGAGAAAATTCTCGAAATTCTAGAAAATCGCCCAAAGGTACAAGAGTCTTTTTTTGAAAAAGTAATCTTTTTGTAAACCAAAATCGGGAGTGCAGCTCCCTTGACTTGGCTTCTCTCGTGTCTCCACTCACAGGTATCAGGTCATAATGGGAGTCACTCGCGCTTACGTTCTGTCTTTTATCTCGACGTACGGCAACCTCACTGGGCCTTTTTCTCCGTACTTTCGGGTTCGCTTCCGTCAGGCATTTATATGTAATCCACATGTTAAAATACCTCAGGTGAATTGAGTGAGTTTTTCACGCAATTTACATAGATAACACAGGCCAACAAGATTTCAGAACCAGAAACCAGAGTATACTTTTCCGGAGGTTTTCGATGCGCTGAACAAGAATCTGGCCTCAGAATCGCTCCATCATGTCAGGTTTTCGAGATATCCTAAGCTAAAAGTGCGAAAATCGCGGTTTTTGCCTATATTTGAGGTTA
>JAUMHM010098239.1:6810-24207 GCA_032362435.1 Melikaiella ostensackeni
ATGGAATGCCATTTTGATCTACTTATCTAAGACTAATCTATTATATCTACTAGTCAAAAACTGTCATTCTATTCACAAAAAACTGTTTCACTAGGCTAGTTAACAACATAACATCACAACTCATTATTTACAATGTTTCAGGGAGGTGAAAACATATTTGAACAAATTTTCTGTGTTTAAAGGCAAAAAAAGCAAATGGACCTTATCCAGATGTCATCTCTATAATATTAAAATTCATTTTTTTGAGTCAAAGGAGGAGAGATTCTTGCATATTCGGAATTGTATATATATATATATACTCGTATATATATATATATATATATATATATATATAAATATTGAGAAATAATTTCCTAAATGACTTGAAATCGTTAAAAATAGGATTTCGAAAAATTAGTCCTCATCTTGTTGTCATTCTCAGGTCCTCACATTATCTACACCTCTTGAAATTCTTCTATGTATTTTTACCGAGGTTCGGACCCCACCTAAACCAGACTGAACAATATGCCAAAATAGGCATACCACTCTCATTAGGCTATTCGATTACTTACAAAAACGCGTTCGTGACTGATGATATATAACGGGACAGGCCCGTGAAGAATATTCCATTGGTACCAAAAATCTATCCAACTCCAACAAAAATTCCTTCGACATATTGAGCTGTTATAATTTTGAATCTGAAAGAATGTTCCGTTTTTCTTAATAACTATTTTTTTATATTTCATTAGATGGTTGAAAATATATATTCAAGAGATAATTTTATATTACTTTTGATTTAGTTACCAAATTATACTTAGTAACTAAAATTATATTTAAATTATTTCTAAATATTACTTGTTACATATTATAAGTAAAGCGAAAATTATTCTACCGTTTGTATATATATATATATTGTATATTATTATATATTATTATTATATATTGTATATATATTATGTTTGTATATATCTTACGCAAAATTTACGAAGATTTTTTATCAAAATATTATGATGAAATTTTATTTAACAAATTTAGGTTTTTAAGGCTTAGTAGATTTACAATACATGTTTAGTACTCTGAATTATAAGAAAATGATAGTTTCTTGAGACTTTGCTTAATATTTACTACTTATTTGAAATCGAAAGATCAGATTGAAAAACGTTGCTGATATATCAATCAGAATTGAGATATGACGTGTACCGTGGAAGCACCTACCTTCGGACATTGGCCCAAATTTTGGACAGCTAATTTTTTTTCTTCTACATAACCAAGTAGTATAAGAGCAATGAAAACTTGGAGTCCGAAGCTTGCGGCATTTTTCAAATTTAGGTGATTCTACGGTAGGTCCAACTTTTTCTGAAAAATCAAAGTTCTACTGGGAACCAGTGTAATCTTCCTAGGTAGCAGTCGCTCTCAGGGAGCCGAAAATTTGATCACAAACATAGTTCGTTTATCGAAGTCAAGAAGAACGATGTCAGGCCTCGTGTGCGCAATAGGGACCATAGTGTTGACGACAATTTGTATTTCCAGTGAAAAAATCTGACGAAGGAGACGCTTGTATCTGCTTCGGAGAGCCTACTTCACTGATGTTATATCCTAAATGTGGCTCTCGGACACGCTTAGGTATAAGTGGGTCTTGCCAGCGCCAATTTTTCTAATAGCACTCACATCCATGAGCTCAAGGTCCTTGAGAAAGCCAGCAAGTCGTCCTAGCTTTAGATGAATCTTAGTACACTTGTCCAATCAAAGGTCCACACCAATTTTTTGTGTGTACCCTTAATGACCCTCAGAGCATGCTTTAGCTGCTCTGCTCCAGGAGCATAGACCTTCAGGTCATCCATATAAAATACATGAAGGACCTTATGCACGCTATAACAAAACTCGCCGCAAAGGTTTCCACGAAAATTGCGTATCACGAGAGATACTATCAGAAGTGTGATGCAAAAGAGTAGATGGCTCATAGTGTGGCCCTGAAAGACGCCCCTCTGGAATCTGACGCTGCTAGTTGTCACACGACGTTTTCTAGATGCGATGGCAAATCTTATTTTCCAAAGGGGCATCATTCTCTCGATGCATCCTACTGGGTGTGGATGAACCTTCAAGCTTTCCAGCAGACAAATGATACGTGGGAGGTTGAATTGAAAGCTTTCCGGTAATCAATCCAGTCCATCGACAGATTGTGCATCTAGAATGCAGCGTCTTTGCAGATGCTCCTTTCGATTATCGGTTTCTTCAGACAGCCTGCTACGCCCTACAGTACAGTGCGTCCTGACACCAGCCACTGCAAAATGGGCGTCTCCCCACTTCAAATATGAGGCAAAGCTCCGGGCCAGATGTTGCTATGCAGAAGTAAACTTTTTTCACCAAAAGTTCTAACTACCATCGAGTCCGGCAGCGAAGAAGTTCTTTGTGCCCCTCAGGGCCTTCTTCACCTTTTCGGCAGTGATTGGTTGACATTTCTATACAGATCCTCAGTCCGCGAGCGAACTTTTGGACCCTTTCCGTAAACGACCTACCAAATGTTATGAAGTCAATAACACACTGAACACAGGACGCATTCTATCTTGTCAGCCAATTTTCTCGTTCAGTTGATGCAAGCGCCTTTTTGTCTTTTGGTCTATCGTCAGTTTTACACTTCGATTTGAATTGGCCAAAGCTCTAGCCGCATCATAGGCTGAACAAGTGATGGTACAGAGGTCGAACACCTCTGAGAAGTCTTTGAGAAGGGCGGCATCCATTTCAGGCAGATCTTGGAGCTTTGGAGGAACCTGGATGTTAATGTTTCTCTTTGTCCTGAAATCACCATTATATCTCAGGAGATGTCTGTTTTCCGCGGTTGGTCTTAATGTCGCTTCTTCTTCTTCGTCTGCGGCTTGTTCTTGCAGCGGCTGGGAAGGCGTTTCGCGTATGTATCATGATTGCAACAGTTTCTTGGCACGTTTTCGCAACAGCTGTTGCGAAACCTGCGAAAGCTCGGAGTGTTTCTGTCACCACAGAGTGTGCAGGCGTGCTATGTAATCCCTGCGAGCAGGAATAATGCTGGCATCGTAGCAATCCAGCAAGTCATCTGTGAGTCGATCCGTCTACTCGAAACGTCCATCGTCTCGTCAGTCCGTCATCGCGTTTCCATTTAAATTATTTTCAGCTCCCTAACTTAAGAGCAATCGGGACTGTTTGCCAAACTATTGTCGGGTGCTCCGTGCGTTCGATCGTTTTGAAGTGCATTTGGTGTTATCATAGTTGTTCCCACGAGAAGGTAGGGAATGGGTTCGTCCACCCATGCAGAGCCCCTCATGTAGTGACAAGGCTGCATATTTTAGGAGGTCGCCTGGTATCCCAGATATACCGTTATAGAACACCTCACCCAGGTGCAATGCAGCTTTAGGTACGGTTGTATATATACAGGGTGTCCTACCATCTGTGTGCCAGCCGGTAATGGCAGATAGAAAACAAAAAATAAAACAAAAATTCAAATATAAGAATGTTGTGCTATCCATTGTTTAGAAACTACAGAGTAACAAGGTTCCGTGTACGTGTACCGCCCCGCGAAATGTGTGTGTGTGTCACACCTTGGCTGGGACGCCACCAACCGCCCTGGCTCGGACGGGCTGCACCTCATGTCACAAAAGTCAAATTACCAGCTTTTTCCAATTCAACATGAATTCACGAAAATCAGAAAAGCAAAATGCACTATTGTTCCACCAGCAACACCTACATTCAATCGTTATTGATCTCTACACTCAAAAAGTGTTAGCTAAACATAAAAAATTCAGAATTATAAATTATTCTTATTCGGTAAGGGAAATGTTCACAGCCGCATGTCAAGTACTTTTTATTTGTTCAAACAGCTATAGTTTGTTTAGAAATGTGCGCTTTCCCTATAACTCATGAAACGGTTCTATTTTCCGACATTAATAATACTAGTAATCAACTTTAACAATATAGCAAAAATTGCTTAGGTGTAAATAGGCTCTTTGTCTTTAAGTTTTGTAATTAGCTCTCCCGACCTCGATACTATCCCCTCTCGTGACGCGGTTTCAAAATTCTCAAGCATATATCATTCCATAAAGAAGTGTTTCAGCTGGGAAAACCAACTGAAGTCAGAATTTTTGGTTTTATATAAGATAGAAGTCTATTGATCTAAAAAGACAGTGAGACCATGCATTACGGTGACGAAAAAACGTTCTTTCAATTTCGAAATCAGCAGGGGCTCGAAAAGTTGCCTTTCCTTATCGCAAGCAAAAATTTGAAACATGTTAACAAAATTTTATATCTTCTGAGTCACCCGGGCCTTCGAAGAAAATTTTGTTATTTTTATGTAATTTATGATGTCACGTAAATGCTTGCTGAAGTTATTGTATATTAAGAACAAAAGACGAAGAAGGACTACTCTATTATTACAAATTATAAAAAAGAGAATATAAAAATTTGAATAGACTAAATTCGCTCAAGCTGAATAAAATATAACAGTTTCCTAAATTATGCAGGAAATTAAAAAAAAAATGTTTCGTCGGTCAGCATATTTACGGTTTAAAATTTCGACTGCAAGATTCGCTTTGAAAGCAGAAGACAACGTGCCGCGTGAGAGGAGAGATCTTTTTTTGAAGAGTACGTTTAGAAAATTTATCTGTTATTACCACGCACGTATATTTCAAAATTTTCAAGTGTTCGCGAACATTTTTGATGAGCAGTGAGCATTTTTTCTAGTGAAGATTCAATTTGCGATAAATATTTTACTTGTTATATTTCATCTAATGCAAAACATAAGGCCTTCAAATGCCTTAGATTTGAAAGAGAACAGTTTCCCAAATTATGCATGAAATCATGCAAAGAAAAGTTTCGTCGGTCAGCATATTTACGGTTTCAAATTTCGACTGCAGGACTCTCTTTGAAAGCAGTAGACAACGCGCCATGTGAGAGGAGAGATCGTTTTTTTGAAGAGTACATTTGAAAAATCTGTCTGTTATTTTCATGCACGTATATTTCAATATTTTTGAGTGTACTCGAACATTTTTGATGAGCAGTGAGCATTTTTTCTAGAGAAGATTCAATTTGCTATAAGTATTTTACTTGTGATATTTTAGCTTATGCAAAACATAAGCTCTTCAAATGCCTTAGACTTGAAAGAGAACAGTTTTCCAAATTCTGCAGGAAATCATAAAAGAAAAGTTTCGTCGCTCAGCATATTTACGGTTTCAAATTTCGACTGCAGGACTCGCTTTGAGAGCAGTATACAATGCGTCGCGTGAGAGGAGATATCATTTTTTTAAAAGAGTACATTTGAAAAATTTGTCTGTTATCAACGGAAATTTTCGAAAATGTGTGGAAATTCAGGGACTTTCGAGAATTTTTGAAATGTGCGGAATTTTGCGCAGATATATGGAAAGTTATAGAAACTTCTAAAAATTCATACAGAGTTTTGACAAAATTTATGAAAATTCTTCAAAATTTAGAAAGGCTTTGGAGATTCATAAGAGTTCTAAAAATTGACCTTTTAAAAAGAGAATTTAGGAAAGCTTATGAGCTTGTTAAATTTTCATTCACCGATGAGTATCCTTGTCACATTTGCATTGAATGGTCTTTTTCCACCTTCGAGACCAAACTGTAAGAGACTAGTGCCCTCCTCAGCATACAACACAAACCGATCATAACTCCTTTAGTTCTGGCTTAGCTTTCATACTTTTCTTTGCATGACCAAAGTTTGGTGGGACTGACGCAATGAATGGACACTCCAAATTATAACGATTTAGCTGCTCAATTTGGACATGATTTTATACTTATAGAATGAATTTCTCGCATCAAGTTGTAGTTGGGTGTATCTTCCTAACAATGAATAATACGAATAAAAATGTAGCTTCGGATAGGATCGACACTTCTACTGACAAAAGGCACGTTCTCGGAAAAGTTATAGGCGATGAATGGAGATTAGGTGTTTGAAATTCTGGAGGTGTAAATGATCTTAAGGAAAAGGAATTGCGGGATACAATGCGCGTGAGGAAGCTAGATACTTTGTGTGTACCGGAAATAAAGAAGAAGGAATGTCAAGTAAGAAACATAGAGAACGGTCTCGAACTTTGTTCAGGAGTAGATAATGAATCACATGGCACCCAAGGAGTCGGTCTAATTATGAATGAGAGAGCAAAACAACACGTCAAAAAGTATGAATGTGTATGACCTAGATTACTGTGCGTTAAAATGAAAGTGGGAAACAGAAGACTACTTATTATGGCAAGCCACGCCCCAGTTGATGGTGACAAGAAAGATATAGAAGATAACTTCTAGGATTCGTTATATGATATATTAGGGACTTGCGATCCTGGCGAAATAATAATTTTATATGGAGATATGAATAGCTGGGTTGGTGTGCAGCGCGAAGGTATCAAGAGGATACTGGGCCATTTTGAAGACCCAAAAATGATCGGTAACGGGGATAAATTGATAAGCTTATGCTTAGAAAAAGACTTGTTTATTACGAACACGTGGTTCAGACATAAAAAGATCCACATGTATACTTGGTGCAGAGGTGAAAGTCGCAGTATGATTGACTTTGTTGTAGCGGATGAGAGAATGCGAGAGCTTGTAAGGGATATAAGGGTTATGAGAGGCTCTGAGTGCGGAACGGATCACCACCTGTTAGTTTCAAAAATAAGTCTAGGTCAAGGGTGGAGGAGAAGAACAACTAATAATAAGCCGAAGCATACGCAAGTTAGAATAAAGAATTAGCAGAAACCAGAAGTGCGGTACTGCGGCTGTAGGAAGAAAGGCTGGAGATGCTTGGTGGAATGGTGAAATCCGCGTGGCTGTCAACAAGAAAAAGCAAGCATACTCGAGAACATTAAATGGTGAAGGTCCTAGCGATGAGGAAAATACTAGATTAGAAAATGATTACAGGGATAAAAACAGAAAAGCAAAGATACTAGTCAAAGAGAGCCAGGATAAAATCAAAGCAGAAGAAGATGAAAAAATGCAAAATGACTTTGAAGGAAATAAGAAATTATTTTGAGAATAGGTTAAGAAGATTAGGAAAGGAAGTTCTAGCACTGAAATAGTCGGAATCAAGAATGCTGATGCTGAAATGGTATGGGATTCGGACAAAGTGAAAGACTGTAAGAGAGATTTTTTCAAGAGATTGTGTGGAGGTCAATCTATGGAGCATAGCAACCTTCCCACTGAAGAGAATACGTTAGACAATCCCGTTGCAGGTAGCGGAAGGAGAATAAATATCGACGACATTATATTCGTGATTAAGAAACTAAAGAATGATAAGGCTGCTGGTATGTATAGCATCACCGCTGAAATGCCTAAGAGCGGTGGCGGATATTTGTTTGTGTGGCTGAGAGAATTTACGAATATGTGTGCTATGCATGGTGAAGTTCTAAGTGATTGGAAAAAGGCGATTATTGCCCCAATCTACAAGGGAAAGGGTGAGAAGAGCGACTATGCTAAATATAGAGCGATTAGCCTACTAAGTACCGTGGGCGAAATATTTACCAAAATACTGATTGAGAAGGTCATAGGAATAACTGAAGAAAGGATCTGGGAAGTTCAAGGTGGATTTATGTTAAGGAGCAATAAAAGCAATAAAAACAATATACAATGGTATTCAAGCGAGTGTAAGAGTGAATGGACAATTGAGCGATTGGTTGGATATAAAGCAGGGCGTTAGGTAAGGTTGCGTCATGCCCTCCTGGATGTTCAATATATACCTGGACAAATGTCTAAGAATGGCCTTTGCAGACAAAGAAGGTATTGATCTCGGGACAGTGAAAGTACGTAGACTGGCGTTTGCAGATGATAAGATTGTTACAGCGGAGTCAGCCGACGATTTGCAGAGAATGATGAGCAGACTGGATACCAGCATGAAGAGTATGGATCTTGAGATTAACGCAAATGAAACAAAAATTATCATTTTTGAAAGAAGGGGTGAGAAAACAGTATGTAACATTGCCTTAAACACTTCATGGCAAACATGATAATTATCTGTTTCAGTTAGCTTGAATGCAATTATTCTCGTACGCATATGGTGGATAAGTTATTGATATGAGTGCTACATATAATTTTACTACAATTTTCCTTATACTTAATTTTTAGTCGTGTGTTTTGTTATATATGCCACAGTACCCGCTGCTCCCCTATTTGACTGTTTCGCTTAGGAGAGAGTGTTTAATTCTTTTGCATATTTGATTTCTTGCGGCTCTAAAAAACTTTCTGATATTTTCAGAGCAATAGGCAAAATTTTACACATTTCTGAAGTTTGAGTTTAGTGAAAATTCCAAATTTTCTTCAATGTTCAACTGGAAATCACTTCTGCAACTTTACAATTTAATTTTTCAATTCAAAAAGTGTTTCTTTAGTTCCAGCCTTAGTTACTTTGTCATGGTTTGAATAGTTCACAATCACATATTACGAGTATCTTAATTGAAATTAACACCCCAGGTGAAGTATTGAAAAAAGTTCTTATAAAAGGAGGTTATGTAAATAACACAATGAAAGATTTTTATATTTATTTATGTTTTTTGATATTAAGGGTTCTTTACGAAAGAAAATGACTTACAATAGCTTCTCTTAAAGATGTTTCTTTATTCAGTAATCTGACACATTCAAAGATTTCATTACAGTATTTATTGCGTAACTAAGTGACTTCGATGCGTCCCTTTCATTCTTCTAATGCACACACATCACAGCAATATGGATATATTGCAGTCTTGTTTCCTTTTTTTATTTCCTTTGTGCCACAATGTATGGGAGGGCAGCTGAAAGCAGAAAATGACCTTTTGTTAACGTAATCAAATTAATTTTCCTAGTGAACTGCCGGTTGACTTTCCAATAAATATATACCAATTTTAAAAGTAGATTTGAAATGGAGAATGATAAAAACAGTAATCCTGAAACCTTCTGCTAGATTATTTTTGAAAATGCACTTTTCATTTAATCATTTAATTAAAAGTGATATAAAAAAATGCTTAGTGTTAGCTTGCAAAAAAATTCGAACCCACAAGAATTTGAAAGAGGAATTATTTCTTAGTTTCTTACGATAAAACTAGTATGGAATTCTTTATATATATTTATGATTAGTAATCGCCCTGTATAGTATTATAATTAGTAGGAAATTGTAAAATTTCAAAAAATACTCTACGTTTATTTACGATACGTAATATCTTAGCCGATCATGTTATCTAGAATAATAAGAATTTTTCAAGCTGAGATATGCTTCAATCGGCAAGTTTATATGAATTTATTTTCAAAAGTAGCAGAAATTCATGTCAGTACAAAAATTCTATATGCTATCAATGATTTCCTTCATACATAAAAGAAAATGTTTCTCTTGAATTGAGAGTGACTGAAGTGTTAACGCTATACTTGAAGGGCTCAGGATTATACAAGTAAGAGATGTTGGGACGATTTTGTCGAAAATGATATTATTTGCTCATTTTATATAATTTTCGTTGTTGAATTCAAATTTGATCAGATTTTTTCCAAATCCTGTCATAATTAATTTTTACAAATCATTCAAAATTGATGTCCGTGTTGCTAGTACTAAAAGGGATCTTAGTGTACCATATGATCGAAAAGTTACTTCAGCAATGCATTACTTTGTAAGTTCCTATATAGGTTGAGGAAGAGAAAAGCGAATTTGAAGGTACTTCTCAGTCAGTTTTATGATTCAGCTTTATTCACTTTCTATATTTCTGAGATTAGTTTGAAACCTGACCTGACCTCCCAAAATTGAGTAGTTTTGGAGATATCGTCGTGTCCAAATGACAAAGTTCCCTCTCGGAGAGACCAAGTGAAAAAGTGCTAATTTGTGGAGGCCAAATAAAAAGGTACTTCAGAGTTGAGGGCGATGATGTTCCCATACATTTTATAGGGAATGTTTGAAGCTTCAAAGTTTCGCCACGTGCGTCAACACCTTTCCATTTTCTCTCCGCTAATTGAAACCTTTGCATTTGGTCTCTCCGAGGTGGAACTTTGTCATTTGGACGCGTCGATATGTATAAAGTATTTTTTTTCAAATGCATTTTTCTACGAAAGTGCTGAAGATATTTTAATATCCTTGTTTTAGATGAAGGATCTCTGAATCACTATGAAAATATGTACACTGGAACCCCCATCTAAGCAGGCTCCATACACGGTGTTCCTAGAATTCCACCGGCTCGCATTCGTTGATGAGGAGGTCCGAGGGGCAGAGAAAGAGACGCGGCTAGCTCGGCGCAATTACGCAGTATCGTAGCCACAAAGCGGACAGTGTCCTAACCGGACAAATTTTGGCAGTTTGCTTTAATTCTCTTTTAGTGCTTCGATTATGCGTCAAAAAAATGTCGAGGAAAAACAAGAGGAAGCGCTTAACGCTCAAAGAGCAATATTACCTTGTAAACATAGAGCAATCAGGTGCCTCGAAACAGTATATTTCACAAAAATATGGTATCTGTAAAAAAGCCTATAGGGATGTGATAGCCCGCGAATCTGAGTTAAGGAATAAGGTTGAAAGTTATGAATATGCGAAGAAGAAATCGTCGAAAACAAGTGATAATATGATTTTGAATGCTGCTGTATTAAAATGGTTTAAGCAAGTGAGAGACAGAGGTGATCCAATATCCGGGCCGATCATTAAAGTAAAAGCTCTCATTTTAAACGAGAAGCTGGATGGTCCTCAAACGTTTAAAGTAAGTAAGCAGACAAACAAATATTTGAACGCGTAACAGCAAAATTTGCTCCTTATTTGAGCTGAATATTTAGTTTACCCTTGTCTCAAACAAATTAAACGCATATCATTTATCAATAAGAAGAGACTTTTTTAGGTAATGTGTGGGCTTTCAAACATTTTTCAGAGATGACGTTCATTAAGAACCATGTTGAAATTTTCATTTAATTAAGTAATAAATGAAAATATCATAAAAATAGGATGCCTGAAATTTCACTAAATAAAGTGTACTTAAGTCTCTATTATCACGTTTCCAAATACATGCTATACTTAATTTTTTATTATTATTTATTACTGTGATTAAATTAGATTTTCGAACACAAACTTCGAGTTTTCTCTTCAATTAAAATGAGTGGATATTTTATAAGTCCCAACCAATGTTCTCAACGCGGTTTGTTTTTCGTGCGCTGTGTAAAACGCTAGGAAATACATATTTTTTGTTTATTATAAGCAATGGCTTTTTAACACCTGAAATTATCTATTAAACCATAATTAAAAATGATTAAGTCACTATTCTGCAAATAAAAAATATACTTAATTCATTTATCATATTCACAATTTATAAATTACTATAATATTTATAATACTTTAATATATTTTATAGAATAATATATTATATAATATAATATTTATAATTTATCATTCTTGTAAAGTATATTTTTCATTTACAGAGTATTGATTCCCTATAATTTTGCTCAGAATTAATCAATTTTGGTGTAATGGATGAATTAGCAAGTTAAAAAGCCATTATTTATAATGAACAAGGAAAAATTTTTTTTCGCATTTTGAACAGCGCGCGAAAAGTGTCCATTCAGACACCATGCGTGACGCATGCGTAGTATTACGTGTATATAATTCAATCCGAGCTTCACCAGAAAGCTAAAAGACTAAGGAAAAAAGAATAGTGCTTTGGAAAAATCAACGAATTTGTGGCCTATATCTTCACACAACAAAACGGTTTCTTAATTTTACATTCTGAGGAAAAAACTGCATGAGAAATTTCCAATGAAACTTTTAGAAGTTTTATTCTGAGAAAGAGATTCATGTTTTGAGACAAAAGGATCTTGTTTTAAAACCAAAAATTTGCTTAATTTAATGTGTACTTAAATTGAGCCAGTTTGTTCTTAGAGTTAGATTTAAGCCTTTTTTTCGTCCTAGGACAGGCTAGGTAGAATTATTATAATAACATTACAAAACATGCTGCTGATAGTAAGAATCCAATCACACTTGGGCCCAGAACTTCCCTCTTTATTGGCCATGGCCCTTTTAAAATTTCACCTCCTTAAATGATGAGAATAATTCAAAATTCTTTATAGACTTGCATTTTTTCGTCATACAGAAATTATACACTTTTCTCATACCTTCCATCGTTAATAAGGTGGCACTGACTAGTGTTACGGAATTTCCCGTAAGACTGACAGTTCATAATAAGATATTAGGACTGTTTATCTTTTTAGAGTACAATATATCTTTATATATGAAATTACATCATTATAGATAGGTTTAAAAAACTCACATCGTAGATTGCGGTCCTTTATTAACATTGCATATAACATCAACACATGCGTTGAGGTTCTTAAATATATCCGCAGGACAACCAGGATCTAAAACGTTGAAACACATTTTCATGTCAAATCAAAGTCTCTTTAGATACTTAATAATATTTTAATGTATACAGTTATCAAATATGTTAATAATTAGTTTAACATACTTATCCTCGGCTTTTGTTCTCCAACAGACACCAATAGAAAAAGGCAGAACATAATTATTTGCTTCATTGTGATGTCCTATCAATTTCGGTTTATGTGCAACTGTTCACAAAAGAGAAAGAATTAATGTATATAACGTGCTACATTTATCGCACAATCGGGGATGTTTCTGTCGTTATGGTAAACATTTTTGATAATCGTCTGTATGGCTTCAAACTGATAGCACAGTAGACCCCGGGATATCAAACCATTGCATATCATTTCGATTATTATCTTCAGATCAGAAGGATCCACTTTTGCGAATCCAAAATTAATTTTGACACAACTTCATGCATATCTGTCGAGTGGCAGTTGTTATATTTTTTATTGAGAGTCGTAGTTCAGTCATGACCGACGATTTAGATCAACTTTCAACCGAAAAGTTAAATTTTTAACCGAAAAGATGCATTTAAAACCAAAAAAAAAAATCTTCCACCAAAAAGATTGAACTTCAACAAAATACATGAATTTTCAACCAATTAGTTGAATTTTTATCTAAAAAAGATAAATTTTCTACCAAATATAAAATAGTTGAATTTTCAGTTTGAAAAATCAATTTTCAATCAAGAAGAAACGCATTTTCAACAAAATAGTTAAATGTTTAATTAAAGAAGAAAAATTTCAACTTCAATGATGAACTTTCAACTAAAAAAATTCATTTTGAACAGAGTCGTTCAATTCTCAACCAAGCAGTTTAATTTTCAACCCAAAAAGATGAATTCTTAGGGAAAAATCTAATACACTGGGACCCCGACATACCTCCCCTCGACTTACTGCCTTCCTAGAAATCTGCTAGCTCGCATTCGTAGACGTGAGAGTCCGAAGGACAGGGAAAGACGCGCGGCAATCTTGACGCAATCATGCAGCACCGTAGCGATAAAGCGGGCCGTTTGAAAACTCGCGTGCATTTTTCGTATTTTTTTTTAAACACGCAGAAATATCTCTCTTCATTAATTAGTCTTTATTATCAAAAAATGTCCATTCTGTATGATAACGAAAATTTACATTTCACAAAATATAGTTAATTAATATTATGTATTCCTACTGGAAACGGTTCGTACCGCTCTGTATGTTTACATCGTAAAAATTCTTGGAAGAGCCTCACGGTCAAAGTAGATGACGCCCGACCATCAAGCTAACTTGAGGTTCTAGTGTTGTTAATATATAAATCAAAAAGGATTCAAATTTCAAATCACAAACAGTTGGGTTCAACCTGAAGGGGCGAATTCAAGAAAAAAAATGAATCCTCAAGCAGAAGGGATGAGTTTTTACTTAAAAAGATTAATTGTTGAACAAGAATGTAAACAGTCAGGGCCGTGTGAACCATTTCCAGTAGACATGCATGATATTCATTAACCGTATTTTGTACAAATGTAGATTTTTGTTATCATAAAATATGGACCTTTTTGACAATGAAGACTGATTAATGGAAAGAGAATTTTCCGCGTGTATTTAAAAATAAATGCTAAATATGCAAGCGAGTTTTCGAACTGCCCGCTTTGTGGCTACGGAACTGCTCAACTCCGCTGAGTTCACAGCGCCTCTCACTTTGTCCCTTGGACCCCCTCATCAGTGAATGAAGCAAGTGGAATTTCTAGAAAGGCAGTATATCGAGGGCCGTTAAATCAAGGTTCAAGTGTAATTAGATTTTCAACAAAAAATTGAATAGTTGAATTAATAATTTAAAAAATTAGTTTTCAACCAAAAAAAAACGAATTCTTAACAAAATTGTTAAATTTTCGAGTTGAGAGATAATCTTGAATCAAAAAGATTAATTTTCCACCAAAGAAAGATGAATTCCTAACAAAAAAAAATGATAGACTTTTCAATCAAAAAGAATTAAAGTATCAACTTTTAACTAAAAATAGTTTAATTTTTTTATTATGTTCTTTGAACTCAGTTCGCATTTAAATGGAATAATGAGAAAAAGAGGAATTTTCCACAAAATACAACTTAAAGAGATACATTTTCAACCAAAAGTGAAATAGTTAAATTAAATTTAAAAAACGAATTTTTAACAAAGTAGTTCAGTTTTCAACCAACCAATTGCATTTCTAACCAAAACATATGAAAATTGTACCAAAAAACATGACTTTTTGAACCAAAGAGATGAGTTTTCAACAAAGAGTTTAACTTCCAACCAAGAAAGATTCCTCAGTCAATAAAAAAACAAAATTTCAACCACATTATCAAATTTTCAAGAAAAAAGTCGAATTTCCTATAAAACGGTTGATTTTTCAATCCGTAAATCTGAAATGTCTCATTTTCAACGACATCGTTCAAGTTTTCAACAAAAAATTTGTCTTTTTAGCTAAAAAAGATACATTTTCAACAAAAAAATGGAATAGTTAAGTTTTCGTTCAAATCAATATTTTTTTTAACAAAAAAACAAATATTCAACCGCGGAGATTATTTTTTTCAGGATTTTTTCTATACTCTGGAAAATTTACAACTTCCTAGAACCAACCAGGAATGTTTTAGAAAATTTTGAATTTCAGAGTGGGAGAAAAATTCCAATTTCTATTTCCAATTTTTAATCATGATAATCGAATCGTTATGATGCTCAATTTGCTAATCAAATGAAAGATCGAAAATCTGTGTAAAAGCGTCGCGTATCATTTTGATTCAATTCCGAGATCAAATTGATCAACTGGCGCTCACTGTAAATTTGCACATTTAGTTACTAAGCAATATTTATTTATTTTATTTTTATTTATTTTCTCTCTATTCTCAAGCGAGATTCAAATAGCAAAATTCGTAGTTGGAAACTATTCTTATCAAACCTTCTCCTTTTCCAGAATAATTGTCGAATTATGAATTTTGGAACTTTAAATAGTAAGCCATATGTTCAAGAAAAATTAATTTAAGTAAAAGAAATTCACTTTTCGTTATTCTTTCGATTTTTGTTCTTTGGAATGCAATAGGCAGAAAGACGTACTCGTATATTTGCGACATATGGATCCATCTGCCACAAACCTCGAGTTTATGTTTCATCTATATATTCTACATAATTTATAAAATATAGTATTATAGCATTAATATATAAATATTCAAATATAATTTATGTAAAATTATAAATCGATTATAATTTTAAATAATTGAGAGCACGCACCTTTATGATGTTTTAACTCTTTTCTGAGACCACTTTCGTTTCTTTTGAACAGATATTGACGGAAATATGTCACAATATGCGTTACTCTCTATCTGTTTGCTGTAAAAATAATAAAACAGTTCTAAAATCACCTAAGTAATGCCGGAAAATATAAAGGAACAAATTGTAGTACATGTACATTTTTGTAGAGATATGCACTTTTATTCAGTACTAAATTTTGTCGGAATGATTCACTGAAATCCAACGTGGAAATTCGAAAATGATCAAACTCACGACTTCGAGAGAGATTAGGAATTTCAAAATACAAACTTGTACATTTTTCATATTTTTGAACCAATATACATTGAATGAGGTAAAAAGAATGAAAAGCTTAGGCACTAAAACTTTTAAATAACATCCGGAAGAGATTAAGATACATTTTTCCGTACGCCTACTATTTTTAGAGCTATATACTTTTATTGTATATTAAATTTCATCCCACATATGCATAGAGCTTCGATTAAGCAATTTTAAAAGTACATTTTCATACATTTTTTTCTATTTTCCAAACCTCGTTCGTAATTTTTTTAAACGTAATTTATCGGGTAATGTAAGAATAATAATAATGTCACTGAAATTTTATAATAATGCTGGAAGATATTGAGATATATCTTAAGGTACACGTGTATTTCTGTGAAGGCATATAGCTTTATTATATATTGAATTATATCAGATAGATGCATATAACTTCATCGCAGCAATTTTGAAAATCACGAAATTCACGATTTTGGCAGAGATTGACATTTTATTTCTTTTTTTTATTATTTTACATACGAATCAGAATTGCATGTATTCAGATGTAAGAAGCGATAAGAAAAAAGGTCGATTGATAACAAAATTTTCAAATGAAAAATATTTTTGTTTCAAATTTTTTCACAGGTAAATTAATCTTTCTCCTTTAAACAAGACCATCAGTAATAGTATTATAAATGTTGAAAGTACCAAGAAAAGGATAGGAACGAAAGAGGACAGGAACAAATGTAGTCCTACTAAAATAAGACTTTTAATATCTTCCTCAGTTCTCAAAATCTTAAAGAAATCTTTGTATTATGCTCGTATCATTCGATATACCAGGTTTCAAAAACATAAGAAAATTTGTGAATTTGTTTTTGAGAAATTTTCAATTCCTACCAAAGTCGCAGGTTTGATAATCTTAGTATACAATAAAACTATACGCCTCTAAAAAATGTAGTCGTACTAAAAAAATATTTTTAATCCATTCTGGCGTTATCAAAAAGTTTAAGTTCTATTTTTCATCACTCGAAATACCAGGTTTCAAAAATAAAATAAATTTATTAAATTGCTTTCAAAAAATTCCCAATCTCTAAGGAAGTCGTAAGTTTGGTAATTTCAGTATACCTACAATAAAATCATACTCCTCTCGAAAATGTATGCTAACAAAAAAATTTTTTAATTATCTTCCAGTGTTGCTTAAAAGTTTTAGTATTATTTGTATTATGTTTAAATTATTTGATATACCAGCTTTCAAAATTATACCATGATCTTGTTTTTAAGAAATACCAAACCTCGACGGAAGTCGTGAGTTTGATTCTCAAAAATTTATGCTTTCTAAATAATGTCTGCTGGAGATATTACCATGCTGAATCCGAGGGTATATTTAGTTCTTCGATATGACTTTTACTTTTACTTATAAAAATTGCACAATTCTAAAATCTACAGGGTTTGATTGAAAAGTAATGAGCCTTCCCGCGCGGAGCGTCTGCCAAGCGATCAACCGATTCGGCTGGTGGGGGAAAATGATTGGTGGACCTTCCCCTTCCACTAGAAACCGGTCTCAGTTCGCTGGCAACAGCGGT
>JAUMHM010098368.1:0-24179 GCA_032362435.1 Melikaiella ostensackeni
CACAAACAGACATAAAACTATTTCCAGAGCCATACAGAACTAGTTGAATTTATAGAAACACTTTTAGAAGGAAAAAAATTAATTTCCAGAATTGAATATTCGTTTTTTTTTTTTGGTTGCAAATTAATTTTCCTAACTAAAAATTCAACTATTTCAGTAAAAAATTCATCATTTTACTTGAAAGTTCATCTCTTTCTTGAAAATACAATATTTTTAGTTGAAAGTTATTTCCTTTTGTTTGAAAAGTTTGACACTATATTTCTAGTTGAAAATTCAACAATTTTGTTAGAAAGTCATTTTTCTTGGTTCAAATTTCAACTCTTTTTTTTTTAAAACTCGTCTTTTTGGTTTGAAAATTCATCTCTTTTGGTAGAAATTCCATCTTTCTTGTTTGAGAATGCAAGAAGTTCGTTGAAAAATTATCTGTCTTGGTTGAGTATTCAACTACTCTGTTGAAAATTCGTCTTTTTTGGTTGAATTTAACTGTTATTGATTTGAAATTAGATCCTTTTTTGTTTTAAAATTCATCTCTTTAGTTGGAAATCCAACTGGTTTTGGTTGAAAGTTATTTACTTTTTGTTTCAAAAGTTTACTATTATATTTTTGGTTAAGAAATCCCTTTTTATAGCATTCCTACCATAAGATGCACCTGACTGCAATTTAAAAAATATCCTGCCTTAATACTACCTGTCCTGACAATACGCAGGTACTAACTGTAAACGTACAATTACAGTCTTCAAGCTGAAAATGTAAAATCTTAAACCTAAACTCTCGGTCTATAAAGTCCAAGTCCTAAATAAATTAACACAGTAGGCTCACATCAACTTTCAAATATTATATCTAATCTAATATTTTAGTTAAATATTTAGTCAGGTGTCATAAGAGAGTCAGCGGAGCATAAGGAATCTTTTTTCACAGAAATCTAAAAATTATATTTTATCAATAATGTTAATTATATTATTTTTTAATTAACTTATTATTTATGATTTTTTAAAATTTTATTAATATTTCTTCTTATTAATTTTTATTAATAATATTTCATTTGATCAATAATATTTATTATTATTATAATTTATATTTTTCATTAATAATAACAATTAGTCACCCTAATTGGGATTTAGATTTTATTATTATATTTCACTCAATACAACTTATATTTGTACCTGCGAATAATGTGAATATATTATTATACGTGAACAAGTATCATTCAACAATTGTGTACAAAAGTGTTGAATGATTTTATTGAAAAAAAACACTTTGTCAACTATTATTTTCGATTATCTTCATTGAAAATAAATTTTACACTACTGTAATAACACAATCAAAACTCTAGTTGCTATTTACATTTTGTACTGACAACACAGTCACCCTACAAGCACCCCCACAGGTATCTTCGGGTCTACGTTACGTCACTACAAAGAGAGACCACCACGCGACTCTCCCACTACTGCAGCCTACTCTAGCTCTTCGAAAGAACTGGAAGTGGCAGCGCTCCATATGGTTTGGTAGGGAATTTTCCCTCGTTGGGCAGGTCTGGTTTAAATTTTCATTCTCTATATCCAGGCCCACTGTAGCTAAGGAAATAATAAATACGCCCCCGCAGATCTCTGCATGCGGAGGTAGGGTCACCATACACTAGAAGGTTACCTTTTATCCTAAAGACCGTATAGAACACCACTGCCGGGTGCCATACAGCCTTCGGCACCGTTGTTCACAACTTGGCGTGGGTTTTTTTTTCTTCAGAACCATTTCTGGACCATTTTCCGCGAATGCTTATTTAGTTTTGTATCCGTATTCAGCAGAAACCGTACATGGATCCTCTATTCACAACCCGAGGATGCGCCCGATGGCCTGGTCAAATGCCCCATCCGGGATCCCAACAATAGTACGAACTTAGTGCATTATCGATAAATCTCTATTTGGGAATCCAAACAGAAGCTAACTCAGATTAGGTTTGGATATCCAAGTAAATTATAGCGTTGCATCATCCAAATAGATCACAAGATCAGTAGAGAACTAGTGCGCCGTCGGAAAAATGTGTGTGTGTGTTTTTTTTTTAATCCAAGTAGAGTTCAGCTCAAGTTCTGTTTGAAATTCAAAATTATTTACAGTCATTGAAAATATCGACAGAAACAAGCAAAATTTCTATTTATTAATTTTTTTCATGTGGTACGCTAACAGAAATTAACAGGACCAAACATTCAGCGATCTAAGATTCCAAATCCCTCATTTGTGACCCACTGGATTTTATAAGATATATATCTGAAGGATCTGATGTGACTTTCAAGATTCGCGAAGATTTCCATGCACTCGCGAGATCTCCGAAATCTTGTGAATTTGTAACATTGCAGAATTTAATCAGAAATTAAATCCCATAATGTTGACTGATATCGGACCAACTTCCACATTTTATAACGGGAGTTCCTGACTACACTTTCTGCTATATTTAACTTGTTCAACTGGACTAGACTGTTTCCCTTCCTAATGTCAACAAAATTACACTCTTATCTGAGGTTTATGTTGTATATTTTAAAAAAATATAAAAAATGGATAAAAGTCAACTAAAGTAGCATTTATTTTAACAAACAACATTTTATTTTTTTTAATATTTGTTTTTAGTTTAGTAATAATGTGAAGAACATGTTTCATGAGATTCTTGAGGTTCCTGAGCTTCAAAGCGGTGAAAAACTGAATTTTATCTTCAAAATTGAAGAGACGTAATTTTTTGGATGGATATCAGCTCTAAAAGGGGTTGGTAAATTGAATTTTCTTCTTGTATTTCCTTCTAAAATGATTTTGGTTACTTCAGACAGATAAGAAATCATGTGAATGTACTGGCTCTGCTAAAATGATTTTTATTATCGTGAATTACATCGTAATTACACTACTATACGAGTATCTTAAATATTTATTACTAACATGAACACTGTTTACTCTTTGCCGTTATACAACAGATTTTCTGTTTAATAATATATTTAAGATTTTATTATTTTAATAAGTTACTATTTGAAAGGATTCAATAAAATATGTATTTTCCTGTCTAGAATGCTCCCCTTATTTTAATTTCTTTAGAACTGAAAATAAAAATTCATGATTATAAAAATCACTTTAGCACAGCTAGAAAATGTAAATGACTTCTTATCTATATAAAGTAACCAAAAGACAGCTTCGAAAGAAATACAAGGAGAAAATTCAACTTACAAGCCCCTTTTAAACATGATTTTAACCCAAAAAATGTTTTTTTTTTCCATTTCATAGATAAAAACCAATTTTTCTCCACTTTTAAGCTCAGACACCATGAGAATCTCATGGGTGATTTTCCTCGCATTCTTATTGAACTAAAAAAAAAATGTTTTTAAAAATAAAATGTTGTAGTTCGTTAAAGTAAATGCTGTTTGAGTAGATTTTTATCGATTTCTTCAATTTTTTTTTCTGTAAAAATTTTCTAAAATACACAAATCAAATATTTGGTAAGGACATAATTTTATGTATTTCAAAAGGGAGTACAATTTTGAACTATGAACTGCTATTAATATCTTCCGTTGTTTTCGATAAAAAATGGGATTCTGAATCGTTAAAAACGAAAAAATCATTTTTCTCAAAAACGCGTAGTACAATTTTTTTCTTGCTTGGTTCAAATTAACCGGGGGCATTCCCGAAATACGTAAAGAAGAAAAACTGGATGTGCAAGCACGTTTAGGTTGAACTTAATCGAGGCTAGCCGTGAATGAACTTGTACGTTTATATATTTTTAAATTTTATTTTAATGTTTATTGGTATCCTCTTGCTTGTCCTTGTGATTGCTCTATGCTTATTTTTCTTCAATTTTGAAGTGTCTTTTTTGCCACTTTTTGGGTGATCCTTTGGATGTGTTCGTGTTGTTTACACGTGACTTTTCGGAAATTAATTTCTCCTGAAAATACATCTAGTATTAGAATCACTTGAGGTTTATTCAACTAATCTTTTACGTTCAGAGGATATTAATATCCTAAAAATTCAAAAAGGCTTATTTTTCATGAATCGTATCATGTCCCGAGCAAAAGGCGAGGGTAGTTTGGAAAAGTGAGAAAGAGAGAGACCAGTGTTGCTGATTGTGTCAGGTTAGTAAGATCTGACCAATTATTTGTTTGTGGGTTCATTGACACTAACAACC
Source organism: Melikaiella ostensackeni (assembly GCA_032362435.1). Classification (NCBI taxonomy): domain Eukaryota; kingdom Metazoa; phylum Arthropoda; class Insecta; order Hymenoptera; family Cynipidae; genus Melikaiella; species Melikaiella ostensackeni. The sequence continues at coordinate 4,154 of JAUMHM010098368.1, forward strand.
CTATTCGGATTACGTTCAAATAGTGTTCGGAATAAAAAGAGGTGTAGTTAAGATAACAGATGTTTTATTAGAAGATAAAAAAAAGATATTCAGTTACATAAATTTAAACTTACAATTACCTTTCTACTCCTGGAAGGGCAAGAGAGGTTGTCTAGTCGATTGGATCTCCGTATATCTTATAGAGCAACGACGGAACTCTACCGGATGTTTGTGTGAGTTACTTGGAAGTGACTCAAGTAGTGAAAAGGTGCACAAGCAACTGTTCACTAATGATAGAGCGATACACGGTCCTAAACAGCTACCGAATCCACTCTTGAGTTTTTTTTCATGGATGTTAACACAGCGGACTTTACCCGAATTAAACACATACGACGACCGAAAGTCTCAGTCGGAGGGACTTTAGTACAATGCTCGATACTACGTTAACTGTTTTGCGATGACATAAAAGTACGCGACTCATTCAGAGCGTTTCTTCGGTCACGATGATGTAAAAGACGCGACTTAGTCAAGGCGGTTCGTACTTCGTAGAGATCGAGTTGACAGTATGACTGCTGAGTACGTAAAGATGGCTACCGGGGGTTAATCTGGAGCTTATATAGGGAGGGTTCTCAATGTTATGGATAGGAATGGTGAATTTTATGCAATGAGCACGTACGTCAATTGTTGAGAGTTTTTACAAGGGTGACTAGTATGTTATGTCTGATGAGTAATATTAGTAACGTATCTCCACTCTTGGCATTGAGTCCCGAATGTCTCTTGCGAGTGACTAATAGTGATAAGTAAGAGTATCACATTACTGATGCTTCCGGTCGTCGATTGTCTACCGTGATGGTTATTAATAGCGCGTCTCCACTGTTGACCTTTCAGGAATATGAATTCTATATGCTAATCTTAACTAAGATATTCATAATTGGTCAGACGCCTTCTATTACAATGCGTCTGACTAAACTTGTAAGTGGGTACTTGCATTCATATTTCTAGTCAGACTCACTTGATTACATTATGGTCTGAATACATACAAGTTCATTCACTTGATTATTTCATGACGTGTATATTAGGCGATTGCTATATAGAGTGTATCCTTAAATTATTACATTGGTTTAAACACATGCATGTCCTGATATTCCATATAATTAGATTTAACTTTGAAATTGTTATTGTTTAAACTGTTAGATTTATGAGTACATTCACATGATAATAGATATAATTACAATTATCTTACAATGGTCAAATCTGCAATTAGCTTCTTTCATTAACCGTGCATTCATTAAGTTACGATATTCACTGAGTTCGTATCCCACCATCGTAACACATTCTAAGTACCTGGTGGTTTCTACTTTACTGGCTGTAGTACAGTTACCATAGCTAGATTAAAACTCAAAGAAAACTCGGTAATGCGCTTGCTTATAGCTGATGGCGTTTGTCTGAATTACGTGAGGTAAGGTAGTTTGCACCTAGTTAGGAGTTACATCAAATTTTGTAAAATTTTGGGATGTAACATCTGTTCTGCAGCGTAATTGCCTACTACGTATACCTTCTTCGAACTTTTCTTTGAACACAATATCAGCCATAAAGATGTTTCAGAACATTTAAATATAGTAAGCCATCTTTATTAATAGTCAGAAAAATTTCCTTTACTTCTATCGCGCGCTGGCGTTAATCACGTATAATCGCTCCCACAGCTTAGTGTAGGCCAAAGTGACAGAACTCACCACCGCCAGGCATTGGATCAATTTCCACACTTCGCGGAGTTTGCAGTAGCGTTCGACTATCTCGCGGTAGATCAAGATCAGTGTAACTGTTGAAAATACCTAGCATAACCTTTCGAGATTCGCGAGATAGACAGAAAGCCAGGGCGCACTGAGTAATCTTTTGTCTTGCTGCATTTGAACGGTTCTCTAATTTCTTCTCCTCCGTATAGTGAGCTTCTTCAATTACAATTGGATTCCTTATTGCTGGTTCTTCTTTCATTCCCATTTCGTCAAACAGCTTAATACATTCGAACACGCTATCTTCTTCACTAGAAAGGCTTCTGGAAAGTTGCTTTGCGAATGTGTAGTTATGGTTGTAGGCGCTACTTCTTCAGCACGCGTCACTTTAGTACGCATTACATTATTCCAGTTGTCTTTCGCTTCTTTTTTTATTTTACGTTTTATATGTCGATGGGTATACCCCTGAAACTTTGCTACCTTTTTCATTTTCACCAGATCGTTCGAATCCTCCTGTCATAAAATGGGTGAAGAATGTTTTCTTCTAGGTCTAAAAGTATTTAAGAATAAATTCTAGAATACACACCCTTTTCTTAATTATTGTAAGTGAATGAACTAACAAGGGCAACGTCAGAACTGGTTTGTTTTTAAGCTATTCATAATTTCCTTTATTAAAGATATCGACTTTTTAATTTACCTTTTATTAGAGAGATAATTATGAGCCGCAAGAAAAAAACTGATTTGCGGCTATTGATGGTTTCCTCAGTAAAAGGTGAATACTCGAATTTTACCTGTAGTTTGCCGAAGCAGTAATGCACATACCTTCGCCAATTTCTAGAAAAATTACTGAACATTTTTTCCAAATCTTTTTTTCGCTCTTCATTTATTCAAATGTTCATTTATTCAATTGTCTGGTGAAATTTCAAGACATTATGTAAATGTAGAAAAGTATAACTTGTATGCTTTGTAAAATGTATTGACGTCTAGGATGAAACAAGTTGTTATATTTAAGCCATTTCTTTATACATGAAATAAAATATAAAATGGAAGGACTATTGAATCGGAATGATGCGCCTTTATATAATCTACCTCAAAATATAAATTATTTTAATTTGCCAGCTACGACTGAAATACAATTCTCTCCATTCGATTTTGTAATTTTTTTATTGGATCGACATTTGTGAGATTATGCTGTAATATTTTGTACAAATTTTGAACTGATAAATTATTATAAACGCGTTGTCATTTAGGTGAAATATAATGCATGTAATACATGTGGTTATAATAAAGACGGTAAATACAAAATCGCGTTACACCGAAAGATATCGATTATTTTAAGATTGCGGATTCAGCAAGCTCTGAGGCCAGTTCAAATGCATCCAATACGTTCTTTGTTCCTCGGCAGTAGTTGTAAGAATGATGAAATTAAGTTCAAAGTATTCACTAATAAATAGCAATTCAATGAAAAACTTAATGAAAAAAAGCAAACTATTTAGTGAATGCCTCTGCAAAAACCTTCTTTTTTTTGCATATATTCCGGTTTTCATTTTAAAATTGACGACCTTATTGCTTGAAACTTATGTTCAGTCTCTAGTAGAATCGTGGGAAAAAGTTTCCTGCACAGCATCGGGATATCCCAATTATGTCCAAAAATGTGTTATGGTTATCGTAAGGATATTTTCTGGATATTTTTGAGATATTCCAACAAGTGTGACATGGTTTTTCATTTGTGGTTGAGAATGACCTATCTGTCACAAACGGCAGCCCAACAGGTTAAAATGTTCGACGGCCTGAAATATTTAACAAGAAAAAGATCAGACCATTGTCTGGTGCTTGGCATCAGGCGCCTGTGGGGACGCCACTGGGTGAAATATTAGAGATAAATCTTAATGTTTAACCATAAATTCAATTATTTTTTTGTACTACAAATTAAAAATTTTTTGAATAAATTAAATATGAAAGAGAAAAGAATGGATTAATTTTGACTAGCTTGAGGGATTCCAAAGGGGGCGACGAACACTGAGCAAGGTTAAATGAACAAGAACATCATTTAGTAGTTCCTTTTTCAAACAATTAACATTGAATAGTTTATTAATTCAAAATCAAAGAAATAGAAATCAATAAAACTGCAAAGACTTGAAATTGAAAAAAAGAGTTATGCAAAAAAAAATACATTTCGGAAAAGACTTACGTTAACATAGCGAACAAGATTACTTGATCATATCAAGAAAAAAATAATATCCAATATTGGATGGAAACAGGTAGAGAAAGAGAGAAAATATGCATTTACCCAAGCTTATGCTTTTCTGACGAAAAAAAAAGGTTTAATCCTTAATCCTTCGTTTAATCAATTCTCCTTTCTCCAAAAGATACGCAACACAACTTTTCTTCAAGATGGCCACACGTTATCTGCTCTTTCCCGCTCTCCAACGCGCCTTTCCTTCCTCACTAAATGTAAATTCCGTCAGAAAGGACATCAACGCGCCGCCTGGCGTCATGAGTATCGAACTTTGTGGTATTCGTGTGGTAAGAGATACAGCTCGCCGAGCAAGTCAAGTCCGCCAGGGAGACATTGACGAGCCGCCTGTTGTAAAGACTACTAAACCTCATGGTGCTAGGGTGATAAAGGATGTAGCCCACCGAGCAAGTGATGTGAGTACTAGCAAGTTGTTGATTGTAGTGAGAGGTTGTTATCAAGTAGAGTTAACAATCTGTACTATAAGGGTAAACTCATGCCATTTTGGATAGGCAGGCTAAACCCTGAGGTGATGAATGGAAATCGTGTAACGCAGAGATTGACTAGAGTGTAGTCGGAATTCTTCGTTGCAGGTTAGGAATCCATTAGAGCTGTCAAGACACGGCGAGGAATATCGTCGTTCAGGTAATTGAGAGAACAAAACTCAAGGAGTGCAGATGTTTCTTCTTTTTCTCTCTCTCTCTCTTCCTCTCTCTCCTCTCTTATGTGATACAATTCATAAATAATTCCTTCTTCAAAGTATCAACCCTACGACATGTTAAAAGGAATTATAACAAAAGGAAATAAAGATTGATGAGTAATCACTAGAATGAATTTTCAAAATGACATCAATTATGTAAACACAATACAACTTAACCTGATAATACAGAATTGTAAAGTCCGTGGCATACAAAAAAAATAGAGCAAGCAAAGTCTTGCTGCGGGAAAACACAGTTTCTGGCACAGAAATTCGTACCGGATCATGTCATTTCAACCTTGAGTGAAATCGCCCTTCGCCTCAGCGGCCCGCCACACAGCCGGGCCCACCGGGGAAGAAGGTCGACCACTCTCAAAACTTCCGCTGCCTGGACTACTCGTGGACAAGATTGTCGCAAGTGGGGAAAGTTGATCCATCGACCGGGCAAATCTAAATCCTCCTTCAATACCATTTGAGGTAGTAGATTTACATAAAGGGGAGAAATTAGCCGGCCCTAAAGTACTCGCCCCATGTCCGGTACCACTCGGAGTAGTGGGTTTATTCGTTAATTTTAGAAAACCACTTTACCGTCCGACATGAGGGGTGGCAGGTGTGGATGGCTCGATTGGACCTTTCTTTAATCCTCCTACTCCTCCTGGTGATAGAAGCCTCTTCTCCCTCTTCACCCCGACCACTTTACCCTTCGGCCTCGCTCTGGTGGATCTTGGGCCCTCCGCGGCGGGCAACTCCAATTCCTTTTGGGACGTAGGAACGACGCGCGAGATTAGTCCTCTTAGGAGGTCTTCCTCGCTTTTTGGGCTCCGTTCCCAATTTTCGCTGCTCGGCGACGGCGCACAAGCGTCTTTCGTGGCTACGGAGGATTCGGCTGCTGCCATTGCCTGAGGTGCGTGCGACTGGAAGCTCCCTTGATTTGCCACGTTCGGCAGCTCTTCCTCGCGGCCTTCCTCTTCTCCGGGGACAGTCATCTTCCCCTGATTAGGAAGTCCCTCTCAGGAGAAGGGTATCAAAGTGGTCCGATCTCCCAGGTGACGGGGTTTCATTCCCTGAGTCCCCACAAACTTCTGAATGATCGGCTTTTTCCTGGTGGCCAGGTGAGGAGCTCTCCCTCTCGATCTCTTCAGATCGTCCACCGACGACTCTCGGAATTTCTAGCCAGCTTAGGCTCGCTTCCAAAATTCAAGAGCGCTGGCGACACATAATTTGAACTTTGTATAGCAGTATTATACGCAAACCAAAAGTCTGGGATATGTTTATCCCAATCTCGGTGAGCGCTTTCTACAAAGGAAGACATCATTGTCTTCACCACTCTATCAACACGCTCCACCGGATTTGCTCGCGCATGGTCATCATTCCACCACGGTGGGGTGGTGGAATGACAAATGCCAAGCTGATTGGCAGCCTTTGATATAAGCTTATTGATAAACTCAGTGCCGTTGTCCGTGAACAAGACCTTAGAGGTTACCCATCTAAAAACTACACAATCTTGAAGAACCTTCTGTACATTGACACCATTAGCTTCTCTTAATGGTACGCACTCTATCCATTTTGTAAACATGTCCTGGAATATCAGTAAGTAACGATAATGAGCACGGCTAGGTGGAAAAGGACCCATTATGTCAGCTGCTACGACCATCCATGGTTGTTCTATCACGCATTTTCCAATTAGTCCTACCGGACAAGCCTGCTCGAACTTGAGTTTTTCGCAAGTAGAACAGGATCAAACACAAGCAGCCGCATCTCTGAACATCCCCAGCCAATAATATAAGAGAGCCATACGGGCATGCGTCTTTTCCACTCCGAGATGACCAGAAGTAGCTGCATCATGTGCGTCCTGCAAAGCTTTTCTCCTCAACTCTGTAGGAAAAACTATTTTCCAGGTCTTGAGGTCTGGTAAAAGTGGATCGACGAAAGTGTGCGGCCGATGACAGTATTGATGTCCACCCTCCACTTTCCAGTCCGAAAAATGCTTTGGCATTTTTTTGACATTCTTGAACCGCCTGAGATACCAGGGATCTTCTTTCTCAGCTACAGCATTGACTGCTTCGACCTCAGTTTCATACATCCGAGAGAGAGCATCCGGCACGTGATGTAAGGCACCTTTTCCATGCTTGATGGTAATCTGATTTCCAAGTAATTGAGTAGCCCACCTTCCTAGTCTACCAGTTTGGTCCTATAAGTTGTACAACCAACGGAGTCTACTGTGGTCTAGAATCACTTCGAAAGGATAACCCTCAAGATGTGGACGGAACTTTCTAACTGCCCAGATCACTGCCAGACACTCTTGCTCGGTGACCGTGAAATTCCTTTCAGCGGTATTCATTGTTCGACTAGCATAAGCGATCACTCGTTCAGCGCCATATATAAACTGAGTCAAAACGGTCCCTAATCCGGTACTACTCGCATCGGTCTGTGAAGTAAAGGGTAGACTAAAGTCTTGTCGTGCTAACGTGGGAGCAGTGCTCAAAGCTACTTTCAACATTTCGTAAGACTTCTGCTGCTCTTCGCCTCATACGAATCGACGACTTCTTTAGCAGAGAAAATAATGATTCGGCTATGGTAGCTAAGTCCTTGATGAACCTCCGATACCACGAAACCATTCACAGAAATCGCCTAAGCTTTTCCAAGGTATTTGGAACCGGCTAATTGGTCACTGGCTCCACCTTTCCTGGGTCAGCATGAAAGCCTGACCGGTTGACCATGTATCCGAGGTATTTTACTTTCTCGCAACAGAACTCGCTCTCTTGCCGATTCATTGTAAGACCAACACTGACTAATACATCTAGGACTCTTTCTCACCAGATCACGTGCTGCTCGAACTTTTCAGTAACTACGTTGGCATTATCGATGTAAGCAAAACATGAGGTTCGAACTCCAGTATTATCAATCGGTCCATTAGACGTTGAAAGGTGGCCGGGAAGTTTGACAGAACGAAGGGCATTTTGGTATATTGATGTAAACTCTTTTCCGAAAAGGCAAAATCAGTGCACTCTTCACGTGCAGCCGACAACGAAATTCGATGAAAAGCCTGACTGATATCGATTTTATATATATATATATATATATATATATATATATATTGGTCTGAACGAAGTTTATCTATGATATCGCTCATACTCCTGATAGGATAATCGTCCTTTTTTGCAACATCATTCAGCCTTCTAAAATCAATGCTCAATCTAAATTCATTATCAGACTTTTCAGCCATCACGACCGGATTACACGACCCACTATCCGAAGGTTCAATCAAACCTTCCCTTTTCAATTTTTCAGCAGAAATCCTAAGATCTTCTAACAATCCGTCCTTAATTCTCCAAATTCGTCTCTTATACTTGACTTCGAAGTCAAAGATCTCTGCGAAGTCATGACCTAAGATGACTTCGCAGTCGAAAGTTGGAGTGAAGCGAATTGGCATACGATGCTTATAACCTAAAAACTGCACTACCATGTCAGCCGTTCCTAAGACTTCCTCACTTGCTCCATTTGGGTAAACAACGCCTGAGGATGATTTCCTTGGTAAACCAACAATCACCGAACCGAAATTCCCTATTGCTCGTCCACCTACGTAACTATAGCTTGAGCCAGGATCAAATAAACCTTTTTACCTATGACCATCTATAAATACCTTAACACGTAATCGCCTATCGCGAAACAGAGCACAAATCTGCTCAAGAAACTTATTATTAATACAACAACACGCAGGGATCCTTGAAAATAGGGAGGGCAAGCGGATCCATTCATTGTCCGTTCTTATTCGTTTGCCTGGTTCGAGAAATAGCTTCTACAACTAGCAGCTGTAGTTACATCGGGGTTACTGCAGATGCAACAAAACATCACTCCCGGCTTATCACAAGTCTTATAGAAGTGTCCGGTCTCATTACAGTTCCAGCACCCAGGCCGCCTAGCAGCTTTCTGAGCTTTTGACTTGAAGCAGCAACCGTTTGCGTTTGTAACTAAAAATTGGAGTGACTTTGCAGATTAGACACCCCTGCTTGAGACGTGAGGCTTGGCTGTCCAGTCTGAGTATTTCTGGGCAATCCTGATGGAAAATTTGAAAGTGCGCAGGTATTGATGGCTTGTATTAGCTGAGGAGATTGTTTCCCCCTCTTTTTATTACGGTTCTGATTACGGTTCATGGGGTTACTAACACCTTGGAAGTTTCAGTGTTAACCATTTTTTTTGCGTAACGAGACCGTATTCTAACTTTTCGCTCATCAAATGAGAAATTTTATTGAATTGCGCGTGAAAAAGAGGAAAACTGATATTTGGATTGCGACAGAGAGCAAGGCCATCTCTGTGCGATAGGAGACCGGTTGAAGGGAAATTATAATTCGCAAGCCTAATGCAAAGCTGTTACTAATTCGTTGGTCATCGCAGCTACTGATTTAACCGACGATTGGTTAGATACATAAGCAAATTCTTGTAGCAAGCTACCATTCGCAAAAGGGGGTGGTACGTAATAATTATACATACCATTAGCTGACTCAAAGGGTTCTCCCCTCGTCTCGAGTTGTTCACAAACTGAAAAATCGCTACGAGTTATGGCCTGTCTATTCCGTGGATGTAAATTGGAATAAGCTTGATCAAGTTGTTCCATACACATATTGATGGCTGGAAAAACTTAAATAACGATCTTATATTTTGTAAATAATCTGCTATGGGTTCGTCCGGTCCCTGAGTCTTTCTTCTAACCTCATCTTTGAGTTTGAGTTGGAAATTAACCCCCTTATACCTTCGCCTAAATTGCATGACAAAACAGTCCCAATCTTAAAATTTAATGAGGCTGGGCATTGCCGTAAATACCTGACTATCACTCAAACCGCTACCCAATTGACATTCCCCAACCCTTTTCGGCTCAGCAAAATTCACCAACGGGGTGTTTATGGTCGTGTGTACCATCAGGCTGGGATTCTGCACCGTCTCGCTCATGGATGTCCCCATGGGCCGTGTGGTTTAAGAAGAAAATGTTGGCCTACTCCCAGATAGAACTTCCATACTAGATGGTAAAGGCACACCCAATCGTGGAAAACCATCGCCCATACGGTGAGTTATTGAAGTGTCCATGAGGTTCATAAGTGAGGTTCGACAAACCACTCACCCAAGCAACGACCCGATCGGCTGTATCGGCCCAAACTTGCGGCAATTCAAAATTAGAATCCTCCATTTTATTAAAATCAAAGAAACAATAATATTCTATATATTCAAGATGAACTTCTATGGCTTAGCAGTCGAAAAAAAGTCTTTATTCAGGTCCACCTAGCATACATATTTGTCTGACGTTTCGGACTGGTACCAGTCCCTCTTCATAGACTCTATAGAATAGATTTTAAGGTTATAAACATATAATATGTGTTTATTATATATAGGTTCGAAGGAATAAATAACATACATGCCGGACCAATGTCGTGAGCAGAATTCCAGAAAGAATTAAGTGAAAATAGCAAGTTAACTATGTGTAAAACATTACGATGAAGTAGTGGTAGTGGTTTAATGCCTGAAATGGTAGATGAGTTTATGTTGGTTTTTGTTAGTAAAGAATAAAACACTTGGTTATGAAAGAGTGTTAATTAAGCAAAATAAAAAAAGAGATATTACCTTGAAAAGTATGAATGAAATTTAATACTGATTAAATACGTAAAAAAGAACGTAACCTCGACCTTTTAAGTACCCATTATTTCAGTACGTTTTTTTGAATATGTTAGAACTGTTAGACAATTTGCTTTTTTTAGGTAATTTTAAAAAGGTTTTTGAGATGTTTTTCCAAATTCCTTATTTTAAATGAAAAAAATTGATAAGTAAATGACGAAAACAAGGACTGACGTGGGAGACCACGCGGCCTTGCATTTTTGAGGTTATGTACTAGAGTGAAAACATTTTTTGAGGAAACAGGTCATTGGAGTCACGTGTTACAGATGATCACGTGACTGCAATGATAATATTTTAATAACATTATTCTGTGTAAATAAAATATTTGATTAGTTTTTATGAAATTAAACCAACTACCAAAATTCATCGAACTAAATCAAAATATGGCAACCGAGACTTATAATACTAAACAACAACAAAAATTTCGAACATGCTTTGAATTTCAATAAATTCCAATAGAACAATGAATTAATTGGAATCATTACCAATTAATTTATGAACCATCGAGAAAGTTCAATATGAACATATTTTCTCCGATAATTGTTAAAACTTTCTAAAATTTCTTGAATTTCAGAGAATATTCCATTCTAACCTTCATAAATTTTCGATGAAATACGAGAATACCCTCTAGAAAAAAAGCACAGAAAAGGGAAATTGAGGCGCACAAAATTACACGAAAAATAAAATTCGCAACTGTCTATAAATCTTGAAATCTCAAAAAAAAAAAAAAAGATTTAGAATCTTTTCAAAATTGCATAACAAAATTCTCCCGCCTTGCTCAGAGAAGACGCCCCACGTTGGGCGCCATTTGTGAGATGGTTTTTGATATGAGGTGGAGAATGACCCGTCTATCACAAACGGCAGCCCAGCAGGTTAAAATGTTCGACGACCTGAAAACTTTAACAAAAAGCAGACCAGACCATTGTCTGGTGCTTGGTGCCAGGCGCCTGTGAAGACGCCACCGGGTGAATTATAAAAGATAAACCTTAATGTTTGACCAGAAATTCAATCATTATTCTATATTACAAATTTACAAGATTTTTTAATAATTTAAATATGAAAGTTGAAAGAAGGGTTCAACCCTGACTAGCTCGAGGGAAGAGGGGTTTCCGTGGGGGCGAACATTGAGCAAGGTTGAATGAACAATAACATTATTTAGCAATTCCTTTTTGAAACAATTAACATTGAATTATTTATTAATTCAAAACTTAAGAAATAGAAATGAATAAAAAAAGAGTTACGCAAAAAAATACATTTCGGAAAATACTTACGTTAACATAACGAACAAGATTACTTAATCATATGAAGAAAAAAATAATATTCAATATTGGAGAGAAACAGGTAGGGAAAGAGAGAAGATATGCATTTACCTGAGCTCATGCTTTTCTCACAAAAAAATAATGGTTTAATTCTTAATCCTCCGTTTAATCAATTCTCCTTTCTCCAAAAGATACGCAACGAAACTTTTCTGCAAGATGGCCACACGCTATCTGCTCTTTCCCGCTCTCCAAAGCGTCCTTCCTTCCTTCCTCACTTTATGTAAAGTCCGTCAGAAAGGACATCGACGCGCCGCCTAGCGTCATAAGTGTTGAACCTTGTAGTACTCGGGTGGTGAGAGATATAGCTCACCGAGCAAGTGAAGTCCGCCAGGATATGACGGTCGCGGACCCTTCGCGGGAAAATTTAAATAAGTTTTGAATTTTAATTCGGAAGAAAAATGGAATTCGGAAGATTTCTCAAATTTATTGACAATCACTTCCACGTGTCCAGGATAAGAACTTGGTGATTCCAACGATGAATGGGGCCAATCAGGTCCAACGATGAATTTTCTTAGTTTTCCCAAGGAATTCGGAATTTTCGACGGAAAATTCATGAAATTAATTTTATTTTATTTAGGGTGAAATCAATAAGAAGTCAAATGCCACGGGTTGAATATGGCTTTAGTTTTAATATAGACAAGGTGAAAAATTCCAAGTCTTAGTTCATAATTCAAAAATAAGGAGATCGAGGACGAAGTTTTCACGCCGCGAGTCAGTGAAAATCTGACTTGAAAAATCGATGCTGCCCGCGGGCTTCCTGGCCGCGCAGCGGTCAGCGGATCGCCTGCGCAATCCTACTCTCAGTCCCACTCATCCATCCAACCAATGAAAGCCTTAAGTTTCACCCCTTCCTAAGCGAAGCATGATCTCTCACGTCAATTTATGATGCAAAGTCGACCTAGTTCAGCTCGTAAAAAAGTCCCATAAAACACGTTCCCTCAGTTTGGGCTCAAATCTCATTTCATGCTTCACTATCGAAAACGTCAAATAATTAATGTTAATGAAAATTCGTCAGTTTTCACAGTTCCCAACTTCAATAAAAATCTACTTTAATTTAAACTTAAGCTAATTATTAAACAATGCCTTGTCTATTCGACTTAAGGACGTTCTTCGAATTTTCAATGTTCTTGTGATTTTTTCGAAATTGAAAATATACGCTCTTTATGACCTGCTTTATTCATAGGCATTTTGCAGAATAGCGGTTACGGGCCTAAATTTTGCGTTATTGAAGTTACAAGTTGCGGCTTTCGACGCGGGATCCATATACTGTGCCGCTTTCACGTGATGTTTTTGAAGCTTTTTTGATTGTTTGTGGTAAAAGTTTACTTAGAAATTTTAGTATGTTTTAGTTAAATATGTACTGATTAAGATGCTATCTCGTTAAATGTGGCAAACGGGCTTTATTTTCGAGATACAGCTATCTGAAATATACTATTGCGTCGATTTTTCGCTCGCCTTAGCAGGTCGAGAAAGAGAAGAGCAGACAACTTGGCAACGCTGTACTAGCAGTCGCCTGGTGCAGCATGTGTGTTAATGTGTGTGCATGCGTGCGCTCAATGAATATAGGTGTATTCTTCGTGCAAAGCCGTATTCTTTTTTTGGGAATTGAAACATAAGATTATTTCATAACGAAAAAAATAAAAGACTTGGGGAAAGTATTGTTATTTGAATTTTTATTTTTCTAAGATATAAAATTTATATCAGAAATGTAACACGCGCTTACTATGATTGAATAAATTAAATACATATGAAATCTTTAATCAAATATGTATGAAATCCGCTCATAACATATATTTTTTCTTATTTTTTAAGTAAGTGGTAATTCAATAAACATCAAGAAAAAAAGAATAGACTATCATTGACGAAAATATTTTACTACTAGTAATCACATTTGTTTCAAGTCATATGAAGTCACACTCCTTCAAATCATACTCTATCTTTCTTTTTTTCAAATTTAATAATTTAGCTATGACTTCATTGTCTCTTGTAATTCTAACTTTGTTTTCTACTTTCTTTTTAAATAATTTTATTATACCTTCATCTCTTTTTTTTTCAAATATTTCTAAAATATATGTATAGTGAATTTCATGAGATGCTAATCTTTTAAACATATCTAAAGAAATTACGTTACGTAATTGATGAACAAACTTTAAGTTGTTATTGACCTTTTGTTAAAACAAAATATCACCATAATATGATCCCAAAGTTTTACAATGTTTTAATAGCATACTTTGAACCTGAAAGTTCTCGATTAACTTATCTAAAACGATGACTTCGTGAACAGCATCGTGGAAAAGCTGTGAATCTTCTAAAATTAAAAATTCTGTGGCTAAAGTTTCTAATTCGAACATGTCTTTGCCTTTTTTCAGGCAAATGTTTTTTAAATACTAATAAAGTATCTGAAAAAACTACAATATTATTAATTTTGTCAAGCATGTTATCATTCATTATCGCTCGTAATAAATTACGTGAGTCAAAAGCAACATTGTGTACTATCAGTAAGCAGTTATTGATTTCAGATAATTTGCTTGAAAATTCGTGAAATGAAAGTAATGCCTCAACAATTGTCAAAGTTTCAACTTTTTTCGCGTATGTACAAATTACTGCCTACGAGATGAAACCCTGTAATAGCAGCGACACTAGGAGAAATTCCCTTCGCAGGCTGCACATAAACATTGAAAATGTGCTCTTCACATTTCGCGGAAATTTGCAGGAATTCAACATCATTATGCAGTACAGTTGTTTCCAGATCAAACACAACCATTTCAGCAGTAGAAACATTTTTATTACAGTTGCTCATTGCCGTAATGATACTCTTTTGACTATCTTTACTTTCAATTCCACAATTTGTTTCATACATTATGACTTATACTTTCTCGTTAGATTGTCTTAGTTTTTCTCTATTTCTTTTAAATTCGAGCCTTATTTTTTTCTTTGATATTAACTTATCTGTAGATGCCCTCTTTAACTTTTTTCGATCACTTTTAATTACATATGCTAATGTATGTGTTCCCTCCGATAATCCTATTCGCTGTCGAAAATTTAGGATACTTTTCTCACCATCATCGAAAACGCATACAGCATTAGCAACTCGATAGTCACAAGCAGCACTTTTACTAAGGAATTTATTTTTATGAGCTTTGTTTGCTACTAATTATTAAAACTTTCATTACGCTAGCTCGATGCTGCCACTGAAAATTTATGGGCATTCGCAGCATTTCTTTTGGAGAGCGTTTGCAATTCTTCTAATAAAACGTCGCCCAACAGCTTTACAGTATGTGTATCTTGAGGTTTACACCATTCTCCACAATTTTCGTGAAAGCCAAATAGATGCTGAGGTATCTGTTTCAAATACTCGGCTAAATTTTGACTATTGCCTTTATTTTGAGCAACTGCGTAGGCATAGCTTTTTTTAATGTGAGGTATGTACTGTTTTTTATTGAGTTGTTTGTTTATTTTGGCCATTTTATAAACTTCATTTGAAAAGTTTTTGACTAAGTGATCTCTGTCAGGTAATTTATGCAAATTAGTTGTTGGATTATCTTTTCTCACTCCTGCTATCACAGAGCTATCCTCATCCGCAATAAAAACTTTAACTTGCGTGTTAGTTTTTTAAAGAATGGAATTATGATTAATCAGTTCAACACCAGCATCGGCCCAATTCGCACATTTTGCATTTTCGATTTCTTGTGGCATAATCTACAATCTTTTTAAACGAAAATCAAATTATGGTACTGTAACCATTGAGACTGTCATAGCTCCTCCCATTGCCACGCTTTGTCCATCCCATATCAAAGCTTACGATAATATTAATTATACTTCCGAGACTAGTTTAAACGATTTTTCACTTTCATCGGTATCTTCTGCGTCGGTTTCTTTGCCAATAGTAGGTTTAAGACTCTTGTAGTGGGGAAAAATGTCTTCAGCAACTTCTGGAGGCCTGTGAAAACATTTTGACATAATTTAGGTAAAAAATAATTATTATTTGTTTTTTCGTATTATTTGAAAATCCGGGTTAACTTATCTGGATGTTTACCGTCATCCAAGTATTATATAGAATATGTGTAAAAGGGGCGTTCACAAGTGAAAGAATTGGGCATATTTCTCAAATACATTGATTTTCATTCAAAATCAGCCTACTCTAGCTAATATTTACAACCAATATGCCCTAAGTCCCTATTCTCTGGACTAATGCTATGTGAAACACAAACACTTTTTTAAAATTGATTTTTCATGATTTTCTGATCTAATTATAACATACTCAGTCTCACACGATAATTTTATCCATCATAAACGTGAACTCTCGTAAAGAGATTCGCAAACCCACTCTATCTTTTTACAGGAAGATGCTCTTCGTTTCTACCTGTCTATTAGTAAATCTCTTCTTACAGTATTTCTAACAAAAGAACTTATTACATTTTCTATAAAACTTTCTTCATTAATTTATAATAAAATCCTAAAGACATACAATTGAAATATAATACTTTCAAATTCTTCATAAATTTGAATCCTCTATTATCGACAACTATATTCGAGTCAAAGTCCTAATAAGGCTTTAGAGTAGAACTCTCGGTTCTCTGAGACCAAAAGGGTATAATATAAATCAAATCCAGTCACTCTGTAGGTACTAGGAACACCTGTGCGCTAGGATGATCCTCAATTACCTGTTCATGTTTTCGGTAAATATTGTGGTTTTGCCAATAAAGGAAATCGTTAACTTCTTGGTATTTAAATGATTACCTGGCTGGGTCGGAGACAGACGCAGCACAGCTGGCAATAACTTTATTGCAGGACTGCAGTCCACAAGTTTAAACTCATGTATTAAGGAATTACAATATTGTCCCAAATACCTGTCAAAGGCATGCAAGCCTAATCGCCTATTATAGTCATAAATCGGTCTATTGTGTCCTGTGCTGGAATAGTATTTATTCAAAGACTACACTGTCACTTGATAATAAAGGTTCTTCTATTAGACGTTTATTCCTTTCAAATTCACAGAATCTCAGCCTCTTATTTTCGCAACCGGATTGCAGAGTAAACTTTGGTCCGCTTGTAAATAAGTAAACTTTAATTTTGTTACTTCACTTTTCAAGAGCTATCTCGTAGACCAGATTACGAAGTGGACTTTGGTCTGCTCAGAGATGCGCTCATAGAAAATGCTTTCTTTTCTTTTGTGCACTCACAATAACTGATTATCATTAGCCAGTATAAAATGTTTTATTTTAATTTAAATTCTGCACAAGGACACAAATAGTGAGTAATTATTTCAACATAACTTATTGAATTCCCTATCAAAACTAGCCCCCCATATTTTGGCAACAGGATTACAGAGTTAACTCTGGTCCACTTGTAAATATGGTAAGATTTCTAATTTTGATATTATTTTCAGTGGCAATTTTGTTGACCAGGGTACGAAGTTGACTTCGCTCTGCTCTAAAATGTACCACTTAACAATATTATAACTATAACACGATTTGATCTCTAAATTGTAATGGAAAGAATTGAGTGGATTGGAAGGAGTTAACAAACTGGAGTTAGGAATTAAAAATCTATCTTTATCAGCCAACAAATTGAAATGCTTGGATGGTAATAATCTTATTTCATTAATTCTTTGTGATGTGAGGCTTATGTTACTAAGCAGATCTTCCATCCCAGCATCTGCCACGGTTATTGGACAAAATCAGTCTTTTCAGATAATGAAATTGATTATTTGAAAAATGCTTTTAACTAGAAATGGTTATTTGCTAAATTTTCTCGTTTAAGAATTGTGTTATTAGTACATTCTGACATTGAATGTATCTTTGTCACTAAGCACTTCACTCACAGTTCAAAGAAAAAAACCGTTGTCAAAAATCACAATATAAAACAATTTCCATTCATTAAATACACAATCAGAGGATCGTCAGTAAATTTTGAAATAATATTTTAATTCATTCATAGGCCTTGCACTGCAGGTAAGCGCATTCGCAATCGAAGATAAAAGGGGCGTTAGTTGCCACTCGCTAACAACAAATTATCGTAATCGACAAAATACTTCCGTGGACCAGGTTGTAGGGTTGACCCTTGCCTGCTCAAAAAGATATTCGTGTCTTTATGGAAGATGATTGAAATAGGATACAAGACGCGGATAGAGCTCCTGACCAATCGGATGCCGGGGACGAATCGATTCATCGAGCCACCGCCGGTGACAATTAAAACAATGAGATTGCTTCACCGCCGGCTTACCACAACCGTAGCAGAACACCGCTCGAGTGAACGGGCATTCCCCATACGCGTGATGAGGCCTGTGACAATTAAAACATCCTCCAGTAGAGGAGGCATAAGAGGCTGTCTGACGGCTCTAACATAATACAGGGTAGCCGCCGGTGAAGACAACATAGGTCCGGACTCAGTCAAATAAACCCCGGCAACCGGCTGCCGTTCTGTTGACGCGTCAGGGAGATCGACCATGGGATTCCGGAAGTCCTGTCTGTGTTCCAAATCTTGCATCTTGGCCCCATGGTCACACCTAAGGACACCAAGCACCCAAACCGATCTCCCTAACCGTGCCCCACCTAACACTTCCTGCGGGGTCGCCTTTGACGACTCGCCCTGACACAACTTGTCCATATTCACGCCCCCAGGCTTTAAGAGCGTTGTATCTTGATGAAGCATCGGGCGCCCGCTTCCAACTCCCCAGGGTTTATGAGAAACTAGAGACACATTCGCTGGTGGTGGACGAAATCCCCTTCCCCTCATTGATATTTTGTGGCCCTGGGAACACCCACCATCAGGCGCGTGAGAGTCCCCCATGTCGCCCAAACCCCGGGGTTTATTGGGTCCAAGGAGTGCTTGGTCTCTGGTGGAACACCACTCCCGTCACCTACCTTCCCTTTTGCGGTCCACTCGCAAACGCTCGCTTCTCCTGAGACCATCAGAATCTCCCTCTTCTTCTTCTCCGTTTTCTTCGGCATTGACACCCTTTTGACCGCCCCTCTCGGCTACGCTTGGGTCTACCGACCTCCCTGGCCTTTGGGACGAACGAGGAACGGGTGTCAAACGTCCTTTTCGGTGGTCTGCCCCGTTTTCGCCGAACGAAAGCTTGCCCTTCATCCCCGGAGAGCGGATTTTGTTGTGTCGCGGAAACTGCAGTTGCCCGGGAACTCCGGAAGATTCTTCCTGCCCTGGAGTTTGGGGCAACACACTCGGTGGCGTTTTTGTGCTTGACGGGTCGTTCTCTGCGCCTGGCTGGTTGAGTTTCGGGGGTATCGGGGGTGACATCGGCCTGCAGAAAGGTATGAGTGTCGTCTGTCCTATCAGACAACTTGGTCAAGCCCCGCGCGCGGCCAGAACACTCTCTCCGTCGGCCTCGGAATTGGCCGGTGAAGCGCTCTTCCTCCCAATCTGTCCAAACACTGAACGGTAGTTGTCCGGAATTTTGGCACTTTCTTCTTCATCGGAACCTATGGAAAAACGAGGCGCATTAACTTTCGTTTCGTCGACCGTCCAGTAATACTTAAGATCTTTAACGTGAACCTTTTCCTTATTTCCCGTAATACTCTCAGTCACGTAAACTACTGGAGATAGTATTTCTACAATTTTGAACGGACCCTCGTGCTTCGGTGCCAATTTTTTTATAATAAATTCTGGTGCGGAAGACAAAACATGTGTTTTGCGCCAAACCATATCACCTACTTCATAACGGATGTCTCGTCTCCTGCGATTATAATATTTCGCTTCACGATCTGATGCTGTTTCAAAGTGATTGGCGACTAAGTCACGCAACGCAGGTAAACTTTTAGTTCTATCGCACCACTCATCCCCCACTAACGGCACAATTTCAGGAATTCCTTCCACTTGCCTTTTTAGTGAAGCAGCCAGTCTCGGCTCTCTCCCGAAATTAAGAAGGGCTGGGGATACATGAGTCGAACTATGCACTGCGGTATTATAAGCAAAGTGGAGCTCTGGAATATGCTTATCCCAATCTCTATGATCGCTTTCCACGAACGAAGCCATCATGGTTTTCACCACTCGTTTTACCCTTTCAACCAGATTTGCTTGCGCATGATATGGCGGTGTGCTGGAATGACGAAAACCAAGTTGTTCCGCGGCTTTTGATATTAACTTATTAATAAACTCAGTGCCATTGTCCGTAAACAAGACCTCAGGGCACCCCATCTGAAAACTATACATTCCTCAAAAGCCCTCTGTACGTTAGCACCATTAGCTTGTCTCAGCGGAACACACTCAATCCATTTTGTGAACATATCCTGAAAAATGAGCAAATATCGATAATGAGCATGGCTAGGTGGGAAGGGACCCATAATATCCGCTGTCACCACCATCCATGATTGTTCTATAACACGTTTGCCCATTAGCCCCACCGGGCCGGCTTGTTCCACTACATCCCTATACATTCCTG
>JAUMHM010098391.1:0-17691 GCA_032362435.1 Melikaiella ostensackeni
GGATAGCCATTAGAATTAGAGCTGGACTGTGAACTTGATTCTGCAAGAAAAAATAGAGGATGGATTATTTTTTGAAGAACACACTCTCGTATGTTGGACTATCATGCACCCCTTGTGGAATTATAATATTGAGCATGTTCTTCGGAGAGTTTTATTTTTAATTATTTTGTACAGAAAGTAATGCACTTTTATACACACATGCAGCGGAATTTTGGAAGAGAGACAAAAAAGGGTAATTCGAAACCTGAATCAGACAATCCGCGATTCTTCATTTTGTTATCTGATGTATGTTATTCGTTTCCATCCGATCACGTTCCAAATATGCGCGAAAAAAACTGGACTGATCCAATAAAATTCGCAATTTGAGCAATCGTAATGTTTATTCTTATTATTTTGAGCTTGTTCGATACCATTAGCAATATTTTCTCTGATTTGTTCCATTCTATTGTCTATGTAATTTGAAATTAATTTTATTGGGTAATGATTCAAATAACAGATATGGTGTCACTCTTGTAATTTTTTATTTTCAGAGGCCTCCTAACCTAAAATGTCAGACGTGATGATAAACTTGTAAATCATACCTTTATTACATAGAATAGCACGTGTACCAAGGAGGCAAACGTCCTTTTACCATACTCGTATTTGACTCGAGCTTCGCGCTCGTCTATTCGTTTTTGCAGAAAACTCATGTAAACAGTTGCTTTAAAGCCAGTATGGTCCCACATAAGCTTCACGGAGTAGAATTTTTCAAAAACTTTATATCATTTTTTCATTCAACTACACAAATGAAAAACAATTTTCTGCACTTTTGGGGTATACCGCTTTTTGAGAAATACCTGGATTCATTTCATGATACCTAAAATCATTAAAGCAGCTATCCAGCAACAATTTTCAGCAGCAACGCAAATTTTTGAAAATTTATTGAATTTGTTATGAATAACGAAGTGCGTGAAACTGGTTCCGTGGGGAATAGCTGCGTTTCGTCACTTGATCCGCACTGAATTTGAACAATTTATAAACTTGCGCGTGCCAACACCCAAAATAGGTATATTATTGCTCATACATTTGGTTTTACCGGCTGTTATTAGAAATACATGAAAATGTTTCAATTTGTTGATAAAATTAGAAAAGGGCCCCCATTAAAAGTCATTTCATTTTCTCTAAAAAAAAAGACCTCCCGATGTACGGTTTATTATTTTGCACATTCTTCACCTTCTAGTTTATGATACAAATAACATGATCAGATTAAAGGGCAACATTGACGGTAGAATATCGGGCAATATGGTTGATAGGGTAATAGGACACATGGTGTAATATGGTACTCAGGGTAGTATGACTCATGGGGTAAGGTGGCACATAGAGTCTGTGTTTTTCGTTAGTGTTGTATATTCAGTACAATATTGTACTATCGTTTCCAAAAACGTATACAGAATTGGGTCGATGGTTTTCATTAGATGAAGAAGTAAGATAGTACATTAGGAGGCTCTGGGACCTTCGTAGAAGGGTCTTGGGGCCCTCGTAGCAGGCTATGCAAAGGCATCCTCAGAAGTCTTGAAACAGCAGCGGCAGCGACGACGCCCACGACGGTGAGATTTTTTCAAATATAGACGAAAATAAATTGTTTACACAATTGTGTTTTTTAACTTGTATTGATCATTACCTCACTAAGTGAAAAGTGGATAAAAAGCAAAGAATTTCAGAAAAAACCGCAACTATCTAGCATTACTGTAGCAGGAGATAGTTATAAACAGTAATGAATTGTTCAAACAAATATGTTTGCACTCTAAATGGAAAAAGACTAAAATTACGTTTCCACTCTAGGTGAAGAAAAGACAAAAATTTGAAAATTTCAGAAAGAACGAAACTTTCCAGCATTGTTCTAATGTGAATATTATCATAATTTATAATACCTTGTTTGAAATATTAGTGCTGTTAACTACAATTGCGTAATGTCTCACTCTAATTGAAAAGTTGAAAAATCCGGAAAAAACAGCGACATTCTAACTCTATTCTAAGAGAAAATTGCTATAAACAATAACAAAGGATTTAAACAAATTATATTAACATCTAATCATCAGTTGCAAGTAATATTTCATGTATAAGAAACAATTTGAACTAAAAGGAACCACAAAGAAATAATAATTAGCACCAAAATCTCGCATAAACTCTGTTTTGCACTTTGAGGGTTTTTTGGGAACTTACAAGCCAGACTTATGGGGGTAGAATTCGAACAGTAATGTTTGATTCGTATTCTATGACCTATTCTTAAGAGAAAGGATGAAAGTCAACTCGAAACACGTGATATTGACGATTGCGAATGAAATTTACAAAACGTCTTTCCTCTTATGGGACATACGCGTTAAACTTTATGGGACTTGTGGAACATCTAAATATGATTCGAAAAAAAAATACGCGTTTATCATTTCGCGGATTCAAACAAATTTGTGTGGTGGGAGCATTGAGAAAAAATCTGCCCGAAGTGCGGGCACATTCTCATCGCGCGCTACGCGCGCGGCTCGTAAGTATGAGCGCGCCCAGAGCGCGCAACTGTCGGGTCTCGCGCTTCGCTCTTAATAGTAGGTGCACCTCGCGCTACGCGTTCAAGCGTTTTACTTTCTCTGAATTTTTGTACAGACCTTTTGAAATTAAATATCGAACGACTGACAACTATGATTTTGAGAATTTGAATTCTCTTTTTTTGAAGCTCCTTCGGATTTAACGAATATAGTCTCATCACGTGTCTCGCGCTTGATTGTAATGTGTCCAAAGCGCAGAATTTACTACATTTTTTTGAACTCTATTATAATAAACGCATGTTATATTAATTTCTGGACCTCGGTCCAACACTTTTACTGCATACAAAAACTTTTGCCGTCAAGAATTGAATTGTATCTTGTGTCGTTTTTCATAGTTGAAAAAATTACATACGTGAGCATCAAAATTTCATCGTGCACAGTTGTGAGTTTCCTATCTGTGCAGGTTCACAGTTGGAAGGGTAACATCTGTGCGTATCAAAATTTCATTCTGCACAGTTAGGTGTCTTTCATGTGTGCACGTACACAGTCGGGAGAGTACCATCTGTGCACGTATAAATTTCAGCGTTCACAGATGAAAGAAGAAAAAATATACAAAATGCTTTCAAAATTATAGATGTATTATACTATTATACTTACCAACAGAATTAGGCATAACCATGAAGATTGAGGCCACAGTATCAACGATCCACCTCTTTTCCGAATTAGGGAAAAACTATAGTAAGCAGCGTAACTAATAACTAACAAGTATTGTGTTGCTTTCTTTGTGTAAAAAGCCCTTATCTCATAGATTGTATATTAGGCCTCAAGCTTGTCCTACTCAGACTGTATACTAGAGATTATTATCATATGAGATTGTATTTGTATTTCATAAATCAGTTTCAAGAGAAAAACAGTATTGTCTAAGTTTGCTCAAAATGATGTCACAATTTTTATAATCTTTTACGTTTCAGGAAAAGTCTGTTTTGAAACGGAAAATTTATATAGTGCCAACTATATTTCGAAAAATTACGATAATTTCTACAATATATGTTCAAAAATTGGATAGGCGGGTACATGATTTCAGTCAATATTAGATATATATTTTAATATATAATTCATCATCATTCCCTTACATTATTATCGGTAATGACAAATGAAAAATCTTTTGCAAATATTGTTTGTTTATTTAGGTACTGTATAATGAAGTGGAGTCGCTCATGTAGGGTGAAGTCGCTCACCAATAAATTCGCACCCAATAAGTTCTAAAATGAAATTTGACAGCTGTACTAATTAAAATAATTAAAAATCTTTTACTTTTCATTCCTAAGAAACTTGATATTTAATGTTAAAATATAAAATTGGGGGTGTGCGACTTTAGCCTACATGAGCGACTTTTTCCTGTTTTATGGTACATCAAATAAATTTTTGGTTACATATCGAAATCTTGATATGAGAATGAAGATAATTTATAACGAAGTGTCTAGGGGCACCGAAAGTATTTGCTCCACGCTCATACTACTTCGGTAAACGTAGACGCAGCCAATATTTATTCACGAAAAGGTGAATTTAATTTAAT
This sequence comes from Melikaiella ostensackeni, assembly GCA_032362435.1. NCBI lineage: Eukaryota > Metazoa > Arthropoda > Insecta > Hymenoptera > Cynipidae > Melikaiella > Melikaiella ostensackeni. The sequence goes on from JAUMHM010098391.1 coordinate 4,093, forward strand.
TTTAATTACTCATACTGTATGTATATTTCACTACACTTCCAATTCTGCAATTAATTGTTAAATGAATTGATTTTTTAATTAATTCGACAACTTTTAATTGCCAACACAATATTTTGAAAAAAAAAATTTCATTCAATTTTCTAGTTAAGTATCTCATTTTTTCATTTGGGAAACTTATAAATAATATCCGAAGATTTTTTCTAATATTTGCTATATGAAAATGATTTCCTGCTGATTAGCTGCGATTTGTCGCTTGAATTGCACAAAATTTGAACAATTTATAGACAAAGACAGTACCTCAGTTCTCATAATATTATAATAAAAATATCATAAAAAATCTGCTTCTGTTTTTGTGGTAGAATATTGTACCATTTTGGTTACGCATTGGGTCTATGTTTTTGATTAGGTCAGTATATTTAAAACAATATTGTACTATCTTTTCTGAAATTATTCTTGATTCACGTGCGCTAATCTTCGAAATAGAAATAATATTGCTCATAAATTGGTTTTTACTCGTTTTCATTAGAAATACTTAAAAATAATTGTAATTGTTTGAAAAATCAGAAAAGGGCCCCCTTTTAAAGTTGTTATTTTTCTCCTGGAAAGGGGGAATTTCCGATGTACGGTCTATTATTTTACATGTTTTTCAACTTCTCTTTTCTGATACATATGAAATGATCAGATAAAAGGGCAACATTGATAGTTTAATGTCGGGTAATATAACGTATGGGGCAACTTGACACATAGAGCAATATGTCACATGAGGTAATATCGAAGATGGGGTAATGTTAGGTAATGTTAATGTTATTGCACGGTTAGGTGGGCAACATCGGTGCACGTCCGAATTTTAATGTGCACAGCTGGGTGTTTCTCATCTGTGCACGTCGAAATTCAGACGTGTACATTTATCCGGAATAAATTCATATCAAATTTGCACTCATGTTGTCAAAACACAAACATAGTTTGAGAAAAAAATAGCTATTGGGAAAGAATGCGGATTGAATCGGACAAATCGCTACCTGCAGAAAGCTTAAAAATGCTTTTAAGAGGATAGATGTATTATAATACTATATTTGAAAATAGAATTGAGGATAACCGCCAAGAATAAGACCAGAGTATAAACGATCCTCATCTTTTACATTTGGAGAAAATCTTATAGTTAACAGTTTAATTACTAACCAATGAGTATTCTGTTGCTTCATTAGGGTAAAATGACCTTATTTCAATGGAGTTTGAATTTCGAGGAAAAAAGTTGATGAAACTTTATTACAATTTTGAAGATGATGTGACTTTTTGAATTTTCATCGAATTGCGAAATTTGATTAAGATAATTCCTAAATATATCCGATATGAATTTAAGATGTCGGGTAAAATTTCTTAATTTGTGAGGAAAATAGTTTACTTAAATTTTTGAAAATTTTGAACATCGTATAACTTTTCTAATTTTTATTGAATTACAAGATTTCTTGGGTATAATTTGTAAGTCTTCCTGTCATCTGCCAAATTCCTTGACAAAAATCCACATTTAGCTCACGAAACAGACAGGCACTGATAAAATTTCATGATTTTCAGAATCTGCGAGTGTCAAAACGTAAAGATCCGTTGAAAACTAGAGACCGAAAATTTGGTTACTTCCATTACACTCTCATGAATAAGAATGTAAAATACAAATCTTAGTGGTTTTCAAAAAAATGTTCATAATGCGAAATATCTAACAATATACATTCTTCCGACGTACAGTACTCGGGTACCCAGGTACTCGCGTATTACCCGACACAGCGTTGTACCCGCCCGAGGTCCCAGTTATTCGAGTATTGGCAAAATGCCTATCACTGTTTTAGAAACCATCTGTGCACGTGACGCGTGTGGAATTGCTAGTCCCCCATCAGGCGCCTCCCCAGGTTGCAGATAAGGGAACGCTTCCCAGATATGGATGGTGCCGGGGAAATCAAATACTTGGGGCGGACAAAAACTAGCTAGGGGATGGAATCCCAAAGTTAAACCGACCATGAGTAAGTATGTTGAAAACAGCTTACCCGAAGAGAGTAGAAATCTCTCCACTGATTCCGATTGGGTGAAAGCCCCGGTGGTCAGTGCCGCTCCCTTGGATTTTGGGGAGGACCATCCATACAAAAACAAAAAAGATACTACGGGGGTGTTAGAACGCTTTACTGTCCCACAAAAGAAGATAGAGAAGGCTAAAGTGGCTATCCAAAAAGCGCGAGCTGAAATCGTGGACCAGATGGATGGCATGACACAAGCATCAAAGAGGCAACAAAATGTCAGCACGGTCATCAAAGACGGACTCACAAAAGTTACAGCAATGGTGAAAAAGCTGAACTGCGAGAAGGAGGTCCAAAGAGTGGCACAAGATAGCCCCAGTGGTATGCTGTGGATGCAAGTGCGCAGCAGCACTAGAAGAGAAAACGTGGGAACGCCAAAGGCGGTGTCGAGCGCTAAGCGACTGGCGTCTAGTCCAGCGGAAAGCCAGGCTACAACATCGGTAGACGAGACGAAGAAGGATGAAGCTGCAGCTCCGACCGAATGGCAAATTGCTAGAGCGAGGAGAAGCAAAGAAGAGGAGAGGAAAATCGTACAGCAAAAAAAGTCGAAGACAGAAGACGCAGGGAGGAAGAAAGATATCCCGAAACAGCAAGAAAAGTCAACAGAGACCGCAAAGAGGCGAACAGAAGCTGTCTTGATTGAACCAACAGAAGGGAAAACATAAGCGAAGGGCCTGGGAGACATATGAGGGAAGGTCAAACCAGAGGACACCCAGACTATTGTCAAGAATATTAGACAAACCAGGTCCGGGCACATCCTACTGGAACTGGGTGAGGAATCTAAGAACTGCAGTGAATTCCCCAGCGTATTAAGTAAAGCACTAGGCGACACGAGAAAGGTAGAGGATAGGACTCCGAGAACCACCATAGAGATCCGAGACCTCGATAGTTACACTACCAAAGAGGAAGTAGAAGAGGCTCTGAAACGAGACTTGAAAGTGACCACAGGGGAGCTTGAAGTCTGGCTCTCTGAGCCAAATAACAAAGAACAACCCCACGAAAAACGTCGAATTGAAAAGTATTCAGAAGTATTAGCATTTTGAATGCCATTTCATTCCGCTTTCTGATGCGGAGAAGAGATTTCAAAAGTATTGGTTCGCATTAAGCTTCACCCCGCTAAATACGAGACGGCAGTGTCAGAGCAGTGTAGATGCTTCACATTCCAAAGTATTGGATCGCATTAAATTCAGCAGTGCCGAATGCAAGCTGGTACTAGAATTAGGAATAAATTCTTCGCATTAAAAGGTATTGGTTCGCTTTGAGTTCAGCAGCGCAAAAAGCGACTTGGTACTTATGTTGTAGCGCTCATTTCATTCCTTGAAGGATTCTATACAAATCTCATTGGTATGTTTTCATTTAAAAATTTTGATTCAAGAATTATACAGTTGTTAATTTTGTAAACAATATTATTCTTAATTATATTTTTTAAATTGAAACGTACCAAAGAGATTTATAGAGAATCCTTCAAGGTATCAAGTGACCCCTAAAACATAAGCATTAAATGAGAATTGCAGGTTTTACCTTAGGAGAAAGCAGAAACACAAAACTCTAAATAACTATTGTCAAATAAACAATTTTAACCTGAGATATTTTTGTCTTAAGAACGCCGACAGTCCTTGTTCAAAATCAATCACAATTAAGAATGAAAATATTTTCCTCGATCATATAAATCATTTTTGAACTTAAGATAACTTTAGTGCATCCTTACTTTTGTACATCAGTCTCAATTATTAGTCATTGCAGTTAAATACAGTAAATAAAATACGACGAAGAACCTCGCAATACTTATCTTTCGAAGTACAACAAAGCTCATCAATTAATTACTAATTGCACACAAATCGCAAATCGCAAACAGCAAATCGTTCACAGTGACATTACATCTGAGAAATTAAGACCAGCTGGAAGAATGGTGAAGCTTTGTGAACATGAATTTGTTTCAATGTTTCCAATTCCTTGTTCTTCATATTTCAAAGGTTCCCAATATTTTAAATTCTCCCTTCCTTCGTCTACTGATTTTGCTTTTGTATGTTTGAAGAAAACAATAAATGGGTCTACATATTCAAAATGATTTTCCAATAACTTACGACGACAAAGGGTCCTCTTTTTGACGCTTCAAATGTACGTTTTTCAAAAAAAAAAAGGTGGGAAATGATAAAGAAGTTATTAAAGGCAGCAGATTTTCCATAGTTATAGGTAGACACTTTTCTGTTTTTTTTTTCAAATCAATTTTGTAGCTACCACTGAAAAATCTTCTGAACAGCTGAAGACTTCCTACTGATAAAAATAAAGTATGAGAAAGGAACAAAAACTGAAAGAATGAAAAATGCATAAAAAGCATAATTTGAAAATTATCATTTTGAAGTTTATCTATTTTCAATTCTTTCCGCTTTTTATATATTTTCAGTTCACTGTATTTTTATCAGCAAAAATCGTTGAGGTATTCAACAGACTTTTTGGACGTAGGTACTGAAAGATCATTTCGTCGGGTAAGCGCAATATCATACCTATTTAGAAGAAGGAAGAAGGTCCCTATTCAGAAAGTGAGCAAAGAACGTGACTATTCAGAAATGAATTTTTGTTACTCAAATTAAAAAAAAAATTAAGAATGATTTTTTCTTTCTGCATTATGTAATTGATTAATTATCTTATTATCTATTTGTTTCAGTGTGTTCTGCGCAAAATGATGAAGGAAGAGAAAATCATTTTTAAAATGATTTTTTTTAAAACATTGCTACTGCTACCAACTAAAATTCGGGTAAGAAAAATTCATTTCTGATCAGGCAACTTCTTGGCTCTTCCTCTGATTAGGCACCTATTTGACTATTTCCCTGAAACAGCACCTTCTTGATTCCTGAATAGGCACGTTCTTGCCACTTTTTCTGAACTTATTGCTTCTTCGCCTGAATCGTCATGATATGGCGCTATCTCGATGATTTTTGAGTACAAGAGAATAACTTTGAGCAAAATCTATTGTTATTCCACATTTGATTATTTAGGAATGTCAAGTTATCCTGTGTCCTTCTTATTAGGAATTTCAGTTTAGAGTTTCAATTTGAAATTACTAAAGTTTAAAAATGATGTAATTTTCAACGTTTTCAATTCAACATTGTTGAATTTCAAATGCTTTAAATTTCGAATAAGTAAGTTTTGGCCGCTTTAAGCTTTAAATGAAAAAATGTTATAATCCAATTTCAATTTTTATCATTTTGAAAAATTCAGATTTAAAATTTTGTTTGGATATATGGTGTCAAAATTATTTGAGCATTAAGGTTTTCACTTTGAAATTGTGCAATTTTAAATGATTTGAATTTAGACCAAACAACTTTATTTAGTCTCATTTTTTAAATTCGTAATTCAAAATTTTTCAAGTGAAGAAACTTTCAATTTAAAATTGTCCAGAATCATTTTTGTTAGGCTTAAGACACAATCATGGATCCTTAAGGATTTTTACAAATTTGGCATTTAAAGCGGCAAGCGTCAAAACTACCCAGCATTCAGTCTTACTTGAGAGAATATTTACCTTTTATAATAGGCACTTTTTTTTCTCTATCTTCCCCATTTCTGGCTTTCTTCTCTGCCTATTTCGGTTGCTTCACCGTCCATTCCAAGTGCTATCAATGAGAGTTTCCTTACCGAACACAGCAATTGTCAAGTTCTTGACAAATATTGAATTGGATCTAATGTTGCTGACAGCTGAATAGTAGCATTCTTTTGAAATTCATACATTTCTTCCCAAGTGTATCTACAACAGAAAGATTCCAAAATAAAAACAACAAAAAGAGTTTTACCGAAGCTGGCGTTTATGCTGCTATGATTAGACACTTCATTTTATAGTGGCACATGAACTAGGTTACCTGAAATACAACTTAGTGTAAACGTGAAATAATATCAGTTCGTACATTAACTGTGATTCGTCCATTCTAATGTATTCTGGTGGCAAATACCCATTAATCCTGATAGCAAATAAAATATTAGATTATCTGTTATTTCTTTGACGGCACAGTTTTCTTCATTTGATAAGGTTTTATCTCCATGAAGTGAGAGTTTGTTCGTAAAATTCTGCAACGTTATCTTAGAAAAAGCTTTCTTATTCACATCTTTCTGCAAAAGAGGTTGCGTAAGATTATCCTCTGATTTATTCGTAGGTCGAGGAAAGGAAGGTTTAATTACAATCTTCTGCATCACAGGCTTCACTAATGAATTTTCCTTTGCAGATTGAAGCATCTCATTATAAACGACCTCTGACTTTGGACCCGTCTTCGTTTTCTTAGGTGGCGTTTCCTTTTTTAATAAGTGAAATGGAAAATGTTAATTAAAATTAAGGAAAGGGCAAGGGGCCATATTTATTTTTTAATTATCATTGAATGTACTCAAGATAAGTTTCGAAACATTTTAATACTTGAGTTCTTAATTATTTGAAAAAACTTTTAGGATGTTTTAGAATATTCCTGAAATTAAGTATATTTTTGCTGTATTTGAAATGTGTGATATTTTCTATCAAATTGGCGCTACTTGATGCAAGACTGAAATTGCAACAAAAGTTTTGAAAAATTCGAAGATCAGAAATTGTAGACTTGACATTACAAATTTTCAGGTCAATTTTTCAGACCTGTAAATTTGAAATATATTATTTTGAACCTGTTGCTCAATTTTGAACAACAAATTGAAATATTCTTGAAATTTTTGTATTTCAGTGAGGAATGATTAAATTTCCAGTGGTTCCATAAAAAATAGTATCATTGGAAAAAAATCCATATTCAACTCCTCAATATTGGTATTTTTTACTTTAATAGTCTCAATTTTTAATTCATCAACTCTTAGGACAGTTTCATTTTGTACGCATTTTTTTAAATAAATTTTTGAAAGATATTGTCGTACATGAAACGCTTCCAGTTTCAAATACCTTTCTTTAGTTTTCATATTAAAAATGTATAATTGCAAATACTGGAAATTTGGATTTGATGTAATAGGAATGCTCCAAATTTGCAAGTATATCATTCTTATTCCATTAAAGATTTTTCACTTATATAATTTTATAACTCATAGTATTCGAGAAAAAAGTCAAATCTGCGCGTTTTATATTTTATTGTTTAATTTTGTGCTGTTGGAGTTACAAATTGTTGCGGTTCCATTTACGATATTGTGTGCAATTTCCATTGTCTAAATTCTATGCGCTTTTTTAAATTTTTCAGCATTAATCGCTTCCGAATTGACATTGTTTCTCTTTGAAAGCTGAAATTGTATCATTTTTAGGCTTCAAAATTTGTTCTTGGTGTAATTTTCAACATTCCCAACATGAAATTGTTCAGTTTTACCATATTCAAATATCTATTTTTTAAGTTCTTCAACTTGTTTGGTTACAATTACAAAGTATTCATTCTATAATCCTCTCGTAAAAAACTGTAGAATTTTCAATAGAACTTTTAGTACTGACTCTTCCAAAATTAAATTCTCGAAGGGGGTGTGAAGCTTTATACGAAGGGGTCCGCTGCTTTTTCGTTATTTGTAATTTATCGTTTTATTCTCTTTTAGTCCCTAAAAAGTTTACAATTACTAGAGAGTAGTAGAAGAATGTAAAAAAACAGCACAGGTTGGCCACTCAAGACATCTCAACTAAATAGATGAATTCTCAACGAAATGTTGTTAGTTTTAGCCAAATAATTAAATTTTTCATCAAAAATTGAATTTTCTACGAAGAACATTAATGTTGTACCAAAAAAGACAAACGAAAAAGTCAATCTGGTCATTTTACTCAACAAATATTCTATTAATATTTTTTGTGCTCTGTATAGGCACAAACAAGTGCACAAGCAATCAGTATTCGAATTAAATATTTTTTCGCTCTATAGACAAACTTCTAGTTCAAAAAAGAGAAGTACTACAGAGCGAAAAAATATATAATTATAATATTTGTTGAGTGAAATGAGGGAATCCAATTTTGAGGTCAGGGTTTGGTCCAATGTCCCGGTTGAAATTACCAAACAAAAGAATAATCAGTTTCTCATTGGCATTAAAAAAATCAAATCAAATGAAGCCGAAAGAGGTGAGAATAATAAAAGTAATTATAAGTTTCTTGAAACGATTAAGATATTTTATATATTGTTAAGTAAAAATGAACTTATTTACATTCAAATTTACATTGTTATTGCATTTCTGTTGAGTAAACTCATATGAAATTGATTATCAGAAAACAAAATTCACACAAACATAATGCAAATAAAGAAACAATAGTTAACTTTCACATATTTTCGTAGAAGGAAGAAAAAAAGCTGGAATTATGCACCAAGAAGAAGAACAGTGTCAAGAGAGTCAAAACATTGTTGACAAATATAAGAAAATGATGGAGATTCGTAAAAAAATTGATGAAACACTTTCAACGGATATTTTACGTGAGGATGTACCAGGATCTGAAGCAGGTGACACTTTTCGAATTAGTTCTGATGATGAGAATTTTCTGGATTCGCCTAAGAGCATTAATGGTAAGCATTACTAGTAATTTAAGAAACTGGAGAGGAACATGCAGGATATTTTCAATAGGAGTGATTTTCAAACACTCTCGTTATACTATTTTGCTTAAGTACTGTCATGGTGCTTCAAATATTAAGTTATTTGAAGAAATAATATTATTTTATAGATCATCAAACAATTGAGGAGCATATAATGGGAGTGAATGCCAGTGCTTTGAATTTGATTTCAAGAAGAAATTTACACCCACAAATTCCTAGTCCACGAAGAACGACTCCTCGTTGAGACAGACATAGTACGGGAGCCAGCGACACTGAACCCTGCGTCATCGCGAATATTGATGAAAAAAAATTTTTTTTTTAAATTTAAAAAATCATCGTTCGTCGCGCTTTGCGCCCCGAAACATGATTTCGTGCTCTGTGTTATATGTTCTCCGTGTACAAATTTATAAATTTTGTTTTTGATTTCAAATGAGAAAGAAAATTTATTTACTTAAGGTTCCATCGGCCTTAAGAAATACATTCTCATCATAATATTCGCGCTTTGCGCTCGATTCTCTGCGCTCCCCGTGTAATTTAGTGAATGCTATAATTCTCACAATTTTCTTTTGATTGAAAAAAATCATAGGGATAAATTGTTTGACTTCTTGAGTATTATAAACAGCCGTACATAGAATTTGCAAATTTTGAAAAAGTGGTCTTAAAATTTTTCAAAATGCTTCAACTTTTTGAATTTCTGCTCAAAATGGCTGGCTGACGAACTTTGTCTTCATTTCAGGACACTCAAAAAGTATACCTAAGGCCATTTCAATCGGTCAATTCTTTCGAAAGTTATCGTGCTCACAAACTAAAAATGTACAGACCCACACACACACAGGCAGACAGTCGGACAGACAGGCAGGCAGACAGGCAGATACATTCTCAAAAACATGTTTCCCGGGTTCAGGGGGTCCCCACACGTGGACATTTGACAAAAACGGGGGGGGGGGCAAATTTTACATAAATATAATACATTTTCTGATGTGAATGTAAAAATTAGGAATCACAGTTTGTATGTAGGGTAAAAACGAACCGCCATGCTGATCAATCAAATCATGAACCCACGTATCTTAATCAATTATTGAAAAATCACTTTTCCTTCAAAATTAACATGATCGCAGAATTAAAAAAATTGAATCACTTGATTGGCGGTATCAAGCAAGCATTGGAAAGATATGTGTGTCTGCCCTTAATCGGTGGCCAACCCCTGTTGACCGGGCGCAAAGGGGGTTCGTTTCGTCATTGAACTTACGTCATGACGGATATGAAAATTTTTTTTAGTGTAGGTCTGAGTCCTCACAACACAAATAAATAAGTATGCCTTGAAAATTCTGGAACACGGTATCATTTTGACCGGGTTTTATTACGCGCCGTCGGACCCCGTATTACGGTCCTTCATGCTCCATTTAAAAATGCTTTATTGCACTTTAGCGACAGTTTGCAATAATTTTCATAAAATAAAATGACATATTTTTCATTTGCGAATAAATTTTCATCATCCAGCTTTTTTTTATCTTTTCGCGCTTTTTGCGATTAAATTCGATTTCATCCTCAATAAAATCATCCAATATCGCAAGGAAGAATATGATTTCTTATTTGATGAGATTTTTTGAGGAGTTTTGAAAAGAAATGCATTTAATTCAAATGTTCTACCAACAAAGTCTGTTTTATTCGTACTCGTTATCCGAAATACAACTATCCTCGTCGTCTTCGTTGTTGATTTCGTCATTTTCATTTATTGTTTCCGACGTGACAAGCAACACATCTTCTACTACTAAGGGCATGGGATCCCAATTTGTCATTGCGAACTTCCCACCCATTTTCAGTTGCATTGAAAAGCGTGCATTTGTTCGAGGTTGCATTATGCCACATCGACGAAACGAAGGTCGTTCTCACTTCATTTTTTATTGAAATTGTCGGATATTCGACTCGAAAATTCGAGCAACAAACGCATTCTTTGCTTGCTTGGGCCGAACTGAATAAAACTGCTAGGCGCTCCGAGAATAGGCAGCTGTATTGCGCTTAAAAAACTGGTTTCTACGAAAGACAGGAAGAGTAGATCTCCGGAAAATTTCTTTCCAAGAACGTACAATGCTCTCTAAAAAAGGCAAAGAACGTCCTCTCGTTCTCCATTAGTACAGTGCTTATAAAAATCTGTATATTATTTATTTATGTATGCATATAAATATAAATATAAATAGATAAAAGATACATATATATTAAGGATAAGATAGAAGTTTCATTTGATTTTTGAATTATTTATATTATTTTTGATGATACCGGGTTCAAGAATTTTCAAGGCATACATATTTATTCGTGTTGTGAGCACTAAAACCTACATTTAACAAACAAATTCATATCCGGCATGACGCAAGTTCAATGACGAAACGAACCCCTTTTGCGCCCTATCAACAGGGGTTGGGCACCGATTAAGGGAAGGCACACATATATTTCCAATGAGTGCTCGATGCCGCCAATCACGTGACTTAGTTTTTTTTTTAAATTCGGCGATCATGCTAATTTTGAGGGAAAATTAATTTTTCAATAATTAGTTAAGGTACGTGGGTTCAGGATTTGCTTGTTCAGCATGGCGGTTCGTTATGACCCTACATGCAAACTATCATTCCTAATTTTTTAATCAATATCCGCGATGATGATTTACCCATGTGAGTGTCTCGCTCACTCTCATTCATTTATGTTCACACCTGTTAATGAGCTAATGAGACAGACAAGATCTGTTTCGCCGGGCCTGACGCTCATGACAAATGGCACATTGCCTCACAATATTCACCAACATACGATTATGTACGTCAAAGAATTCAATCCTTAATTTTTTCTTGCAGAATTCAGTTTACAGTCCGGCTGGAACCTTAATAGTGAACCTTCGCCTGATACTCCTCGCCCGGGTCGTTGCCGACCTTCTTATTATTCACGCAGACATCTTCGTCCTGCTAGACCCTCTCCTGCTGGGCCTCCTCCTACCAGGCATCCTCCTGCTGCCGAGCCTCTTCCTCGTGACAGGGCCAGGTCTCCTCCTCCCTGGACTCCTGCTTCTCACGTACTGGGATATGCTCTTGGACAACTTGGACTCATTCGGCTCATTCACAAAACCAATCCCTACCGGCGATTTGAATTTCGAAGATACGTTTTTCCTGCAGATAAACCGATTCAAAAGAAATTAGGACATAATTTTTATGGGCCCATGCCATCTCAAGAACAAATTGTATTATCAACATTCCAAGAAGAGGTTTTTGCAATATTGCAGCCTACTGGTTTTCTTGCTGGAATATATAATTTCGGTAAATTTCGGGTGAAAATAAACATGCACAGTGGTGAGGTTTTCAATTTGATCAAAAAAGAAATTAAAGAAAGTCCAGTAGGCATCTGGTTCCCAATACCAAACAATTTTCAAATAGTAGTTGCAAAATACGATTCGCTACAGCTACACCAATAATTGAATTTAGACAAAATGTAAAGTTGGTTGTAGCGTAAAATACAAATTTTTGAAATTGAGAATGATTCGAGTCCCAATTTTTGCCTTGTTACCTAAGAAAGAAAGCTGTACACGAAAAAAAAGTTAGAGAAACAGTCTCTGCGAGTCAATTTTACATTATGTAAAATTATCTTCCCGCTCGAAGTTGTTTTCCATTGAATATGAATTTTTCAGTTCAAATTTGATGGACGATTTTCATTATGTTAGACATATTTTAACAATTATTACCTGACACTGAGATCATTTAGGTTAGCTAAACGAGTGTAAATAGTAATCAAATTAAAATTAAAACTTTCTTTCGTTAGGGTTAATGGGAAGAAAACTGGATTTTTCATTAATCAAAACTGAATAAAAAGATATCTTGCCTTTCGCCAAAGGATTCTGAACTAGAGAAAGAATTTTATTTTGCAATCGATTTCCGTACGGTGGTTTAATATTGTATGAAGAGATGCAGGTGGAAGAAAAGATTTTGATACAGAATTTGAAATGCTTACATTAGACAATTTCGAATGAGAAGTGCGATATAGTTAATAATTTTATCTTCAAATTGTTTCAAATCGAATAATATATTATTGAAATGATCATGATCATATAATTTGAAATTTAAACCTTTAAGTTCAACAATTTTAAAGTTATCAATTGTAATTGTAAGATGTTCGAATATGAAAGATTTTGTATCAAACATTTCAAGAACGTGACGAATGGAAATTTAGCAGTATTTGACAGTAAAAGAAAAGCGATTCTCGAATAGAAACTTTCATATCTTATGATTTTAATTTGTAATCGTAATTTTAAGCAATTTCCAATAATATCAATATATGAGTAAACATAATATATTCAGCAAAATTGTAAAAAGAATTTCCTACAATTTATACAATCTTATACAATTGGAAATGCGGACATTATGTTCCTTTGCATGTCTGTCTGTAGGGTTCGCTGAACGTTGCAGTCACGCAAATTTTTTAAGTATTTGACAAATCAAATCAGCTTTTGACATACTTTTTTAGAGACCCTCTATGAAGATCAATTCTGCTAACCATATAAATTTAATCAGAGCAGCAAGATTTCACCAGATTGATCGACGCCTATTTTCATGGATAAAAAGTAATGACACCATTATTTAACTTTAAGTTTCTCAAATAAATAAACCTAAGCTTTTCTTTGTGACCAAAATAAAAACACAAAATGGAATTTTCCTAATTGAAAAATTCTGAACATGTTTCATGCCTCAGGATTTGATTGGAAAATATCCATAGTAAAGTCTTTTATTTGCATTTTGTGTATTTGGAGATTTTTGAATAGATACTGTAGACAATTTCGAATTAATAGCGTTTGAAATCAGAAAATTTTGATTTCGTTATATTAGACAGTTTCTAGACGTTTAAAATTGAACAATTATTAAATTATCAATTGTACATGTAAGTGTTTCGTACCTGTATATGAACAGTTTTTCAAATTGAAGATTTGAAGAATATAACTATTTAAAATTAACCATTATTTTACTTTCGATATCTAAATAAGAAAGGCCTATGAGACATGC
>JAUMHM010098442.1:0-24152 GCA_032362435.1 Melikaiella ostensackeni
TTGCAATTTCAATAAAAAATGTCTTACACCTGAAAAAAATGTGGGAACCTTACTTTTTACTTGCCCCTCGTACTATAGAAAAGGTTAACAGAAATCCGACGCAGCAGTTTTGAAAATTATCAAACTCTTCACTTGGGTGGAGATTGGGAATTCTCTTAGTACAATTTCGACTATTTTCCAATGTCGGAAATTTTCTATTTTGCAAACTTTATTTTCCAGAATTTTTTCAGTCGTCCCATGTTTATAATAATAAGTGATTCAGAATTCTTTATATTTAATTTAAACAACATTTTCTTTAACTAACATTTTTTTCATGTAAAATAAATTTTCTTTTATTCCTTCATTATGGACGAATTCAACATTTTCTATCTGAAGACCTGCGGAAATTTGTATTCGCTTTATGATACCCAGACATTAAATAGCATACAAAATTTCTATTCTAGACCTTTTTGTACATGTTTTCACTTGTGAAAGTCAGAGAATCTTTCATTTATTTCGAACGAATATAATTTTTGCTACTTTTTGTGAGCTAAAAATTAAAAACTATAGAAATGGGATATGTAAGAAATGAAAAAGGTTAATATAGAGCGCAAATGAGTAACATTTTTAATTTTATTGAAAAAATGAGAAGTAAGCGTGAATTTGTTTCCATGAATTTTACTGTTTTATTTTGGAAGTAATATGTACTCTAAATTTTCACATACGTGCTTTCGTGTGTTTTTGATAAACAGAAGCAACAGAACTCCAAAGTAAAATTTTGAAATCCCCCGGATCCAGTATTTCACCAAGTTCGAAAAAAATGACTTGAAAGTTTTCGTCGCCGTTCTTACGAGCTACAAAAATTCCTTTCCTAACTAGACACGTAGCTCAAGCGGTAGCTGGTCGGATTTGCAGCCAGGAGGTTGCGGGCTCAATTCTCGCTGACTACACTTTTTCCAATCCGTTTTTTTCTCGCATTGTATTTGTAAAATGTTTGAACATCCAATTCCCTTATACATTTTTTCATTATTCTGCTTCAATAAGCATTTAAAATGATAAAATTAATAACATTCACAGAAAAAATATGTTTTTTTCGAAAAACTTTCTGGCTTTGAGGTCATGACCTGTATTTACAAAAATTATTAATTAAAACAAAAAACTCACGACCTGGCACTCTCCTTGTAAATCTGGTTATTGGGTGATCCTGATAGAAATTCCAAATTTGCTAGAAATGAATCCAAAGCGTCCCGGAAATATTTTTGAAAAAAGTTCCAAAAATCATGTTTTCGTAGATTGGCCCGCCCTATTGCATTTCATTAAACATTAAGTGTTTTTATTGTTGTTAAAAATTTTCAAATCATTGCATTAAATTTAATTGAACTACACATAATTCTGAAAAAGTGAAAAAAGAACCTTCTACCTTCAAAAAGTGCCGAACTTTGACCCTTTAAAGTAACCAAATTTACATCAAAAACGAGGCTGAAAAATCAAATTCCGAAGTTTGTATCTGTGATTTGGAACCTGTTTATTTTACGAAAATATGTTTCGAATACTAATTCAAGCAGACCCAATTTCGAGTAATTGATTGAAATTTCAACAGTCTTATCTAAAACCTATCCTTTTTCCTACACATCCCTTATTTACCCTTACCATATAAATTCCTTGCTCCCTGCTAGTATGACGAGGTTAGAACCGAACGATTTACGCTTACAATGAAAGGGATTTTACTCGATGGTATGATAAGAAAAATTCCATTTGGTCATGTTGTTGTGTATTTGTTATGGGTTGATTTTTCTGAACATCAAATTTTATGAGTTGAATTATGTTAGGCTCACCCTTAGCATCAGCTGCATTTAGTCTGTTTTTACGGTTTTGAACAATACATTCACTACTGTAAAGAAAGTAGCAAAGAAGGACAAGAATTAAAAATCGCATGGCTGTTAATGTTAAAAGGATTTCAAATTAACTTGCATTCCAGCTGTACAACTGAAAAACTGAATAACTGAATGTTCCTTTAGATTTCTTACTGTATATATATACCAAATGCCCCTCCACCTTCTTTGCCGAACAATGCGAAATGTGGCAGTTGGTTCCAGTAAAGCGTGTTTGAGGTAATCTCCATGGATGTATAGGATGTCCGTCAACTTTTTTCTTATGAAGAATGTAAAATGCGTGATAACAAACAAACTAATGAAATGTATTTCCTACTTTTTTATATACACTGACGATGATAATAAGGTTATTACCTAGCAGTGTGCTGTTGCAAGCTTTATTTGGAGACTTCCACTTTGAAACTGTCATAATGAAAACTTATGATGAATAAAGTTTTTTATGAAATTAAAATGTTAACTTCCCAACAAATAGTTTTATTTTATCCCAAAATGTTGGATTTTTAGATTTTTTAGATGAAAATTCAACTATTTCGTTGAAAATACATGAATTATTTTGTAAATTCGTCTATTTTGCTGGAAATCTAATCTTCTTGAATGAAAATTCAAATGCTTGGTTGAAAGTTGAACTACTTTGTTAAAAATTCATTTTGTTAGTTGAAGATCTATCTCTTTGTATGAAAATTTAACTATTTTTTTGAAAAGTCGTTTTTTTTTTGAAGATCCATTTTTTGAATTGCAATTTCAAGTATTCCATTTTTCGTTGAGCCTTGATTGTTTTTAGTGTGAAACATCAACTATTTGATTGGAAATTGATTTTTTGATGGAAAATTACCTTTTAGGTTGGAAATTTATATTCTCGGGTAGAAAATTTAACGGTTTCCTAGAGAATTCTCCATTTTTGTTGTTTAGTTGAAAATTATTCTGTTTTGGTTGAGGGTTTAATTATTTTGTAGAAAATTGTTTTTTTGGTTGAATTCCACTGTTTTTGATTTAAAATTAAAATCTTTTCTGATTGAAATATCGACTATTACATTTTAGTGGAGGAGTCATCTTGTTTCTTAAAATTTGACGGCTTTTGGTTTAGAATTAAAACCTTTTTTTAGGTGAAATATTAAAACTAATGTATTTTTCGTTGAAATTTAATCTGTTTTGATTAAATATTCAACTACTTGGTTGAAAGTTGAACTTCTTTGTTTGAAATTCATCCTTTTTGGTCGAGAATTTGACCGCTTTCTTGCACATTCGTTTTTTCGGATATAAAATACGTCCCTTCGGATTACAAATTCAACTGTCTTCTAAAAAGTTCGTCTTTTTGTCTTGAATATTCAACTTTTTGGTTCAAAATGCAACTGTTTTTGGTCAAACTTCTTAATATTTTTTGTTACAAAATTCGACCAATTTGTTTGATTTTTGAACCACCCTAGTACGCAACCACGCACGCACGCATCCGGAAATTCATTCAAACTTTTTTTTACAATGCACACTTTTTTCAAAGGTATACACTATATGCCTTTGAAAAATGTATGCAGTTTTATTGTATACTATGAAGAAGATACACAGAAATCCGACTTAGAAAATTTTAAAATTCTATCAGTATCAAGACTTTGGTAGATATTGGGAATTTTTTCACACTATTTCGGCTATTATTTAATGTGGGGAATTTTCAATTCAGAATTTTTTTGCTGAGAATTTTTTTTCCATATTTTTTAGTCGTCCCATGATTATATAATAACAAGTAATTTAAAATGCTCTTCATTTAATTTGAAAAACATTTCTCGCCCACTAACACTTTATTGCAGTAAAATAAATCCTCTCTCATTCTTCATATATGAATAAATCAACATTACCTACTCAAAAAGCGGTAAAGATATGTTATCACCCTGTCAATGGGAAAGTTTGATAAAAGAACACGATTGTGTAACGTATATTTTCGACTTTATTGAAACAAGAAGAAGACAATATTCGGAAACTTGTAAATAGGCTACCTTCACCAACACAATATGTCTAGAAGTTATTGCTCAAAACAGAAGTCATATGAATGTGAAAAATTAATTTAAGTTATATGAATTCACTTTTTTAACGTTGATTTTTTGTCTTCTGAGACGAGAATAAGACGCACGTTTATGACAAGTAGGTTTATCTGTCAGTTGTTTAAAAGGCACCAAGGATAGTTGGGGTGGTCCTTAGTTTTCAAAATCACAAAAAATGTATACTTTTTGATAACATTCGGAATTGTTTGCCTAGAATGCACGTTTCCTACTGAATTACGTCTTAAAGTCATTCGCAGCTGGTTATAGTAAAAAAAGAATTTTTTCAGCAGAAATATACGAATTTAATACAATTTTTAATATAATTTGTGGATTAAAACAATAACTGCTTATGCATAACAGCTTCTATAATTTTAAATAACTTTGCGAAGTATTTGAAAATAATTTTTCATGAAAAGATGATGTGTAATCCCATAAAAGTTCTATTTTGTTTCTATGTGTTTATGAAATTTATGTATGGCCATAAAACTGTTACAACAGTTGCTGTTTTTGAAACAGTAACTTGTTTATAAGTTATGTTGGTAGAGGTGTCGTAGCCGATTTATACATGTTTCGCCATTTTTCCTTCTCATTGTTTCAATAAAGCTAAAGATGGTTATTAATATACAGCACTAGATATATTTCTATATTCTCACAAAGCAATTAGAAGTTTGCCACTATTGACGTAGCAAATATTTCGACTAATCGAATTAGTAATTTTCTACTAATCTTTGGTGGCTCACTCATCTCTAATTGAACTAGTAGAATTTTAGTAGCAGATTATGAAATATCACTAATCTAAATTTTATTTCAATCTTACATATTGAGAAATTAGCTCAAAATACTACTTTTATCATTTGTGTAAAATTTGACATCGCGGGAATTATGCGATTAGATTGTGCTTTGACATACTTTTTCAGGGACTCTCTCATCGAGGTCAAATGTTGAACTCTAAATATCTTTCTGTCTTTCGTGCTCACAGAAAAATGTTCAGGACAGTATTAGCCTAATGTTTTATAACAAATTTAATGGTGTTGTGTAATTTGGTAGAAAACAATTTTTGAATACATTTTTTTACAAAATTGACTTTTTCTTCAATCAATTAAGACTTTTAGTGTAACTAGACTTGTAGATATTTTCGATATTATTCATTGGTACCATATAAATTGTTTTTACGTTTACTTAATACTTTTTCATTTATCTTTAAATAAAAATACAAATTATAATAGAAATCATTTAAAAACCATTTTCATCATTTCGAAAATATCTTCAAGTTTAGGTACACTGAAAGTCTAAATCAATAAAAGAAAAAGTCAATTATGTAGAAAAATGTATCCAAAAATTGTTTTCAACTGATATCTGGAGGATATTTAGAGTTTAATCTTTGACATCGATGAGGTATGGCCAGATTCCATCCGATTGGATTCATTTTTTACGGATTTTTTTCTTTTAAAAAAAAATGTAGAATTTCAAGAGGCCTATTGCACTTTTCAAACTTAGCGATTTTCGGACCACCCTAGTACACACACACATACACCCAGAAATTTATTTAAACATTATTTACTATGCAATTTTGTTGTATACTATCGACAGGATACACAGAAATCCGACGTGACAATTCTGAAATTTATATCAATCTCACGACTGTAATAGATATTGCGAATTTTTTAAACAAAATTTCGGCTGTTTTTTGATGTGTAGAATTTTCTATTCGGAAAATTATTTGTCAAGAGTCTTATTTTTCGAGATCTTTCAGTCGTTCCGTAATTATATAATAACAAGTAGCTTAAAATGCCCTATATTTAATTTTAACAACATTCTTCGCTTATTAACATTTCATTCCTGTAAAATAAATCGCCTCCTATTCTTCATAAATGAATAAGTCAGCATTTCCTACTTAAAGAGCGGTGAAGATATGTTTTCACTTTGTAAATATTAAACAATCTTCCGTCTATTTTGAACGGATAAAATTATTTTTCCTACTTTCTCTGACCAAAAAAAATTAAAACTATAGTAATGGGAAACGTGATAAATTGAAAAGTTTAATAAAACAATATGATTGTGTAACGCATATTTTTAACTTCATTGAAACAAGATGAAAGCAATATTCGGAAATTTATAATTAGGCTACCTCCACCAACATGAGGTGTCTACAAGTTATTGTCTTGAAATGGAACAGCAAGAATTATTTACTCAATCTATTTTACTTTGTTTTATTCAGGTTACAAATAATTCACCAAGCACCAAGGGCTATTTGTACCGAAAATGGTTATTTTTCAGAATAATTCAATTCTTATAAATTTGTATGTTCAAAAAAGAAGTCATATGAATATAAAAAAAATTAAATTAGTGTTTTATAAATTCACTTTTTTCAGCGTTACTTTTTCGTCTTCTGGGACGAGACTAAGAGGCATGTTTGTGAAAAATGGATTCATCTGTCAATACAATAAAGGGCAACATGAAAAGTTTTGACGGTTCTAGGATTTCATAATTACAAAAAATGTATACTTTTCAATAACAATTGGAATTGTTTATGTAGAATTCACATTTCCAGCTGGATTACGTCTCAAGGTCATTCACAACAGGTTTTAGTAAAAAAATCATTTTTACAGTAATAACATGCGAATTGAATACAATCTTTAATATAATTTGTTGATTGATACTATAGGTTTCTATGTCTATTAACTTTCGTAATTTCAAATAACTTTGTGATGTATTTACAAATCATTTCTCATGAAGAGATGATATCCAATCCCAGAAGGGTTTCATTCTATGTCTATGTGATTATAAAATTTATTTATAACATCAAAACTGTTGCAAAAGTTGTTGCTTTTGAAGCAGCAGCTTGCAAATATTTTATGTTAGTAAAGGTGACGTAGCCAGCTTATACACGTTTCACAATTTTGCCTTCTCATTGTTTCAATAAAGCTGAAAATGTGACACAATCGAGCTCATTTATCAAAATTATCTATTTATTACGTTTTTTATTTCTATAATCTTATTCCTTCAATTATTCTACAGCCCTAAATAAATTCATATATAATTTCGCAAAGCAACTAAAAGTTTTCCACTACTGAAGTAGTAAATATTTCGACTAATCGAACTAGTAATTACCCACTTGTCTTTAGTGGCTCACTTTTCTCTAATTGAACTGGTAGAATTTCACTAGCAGTTATTAAAATATCACTAATTCAGATTTTGTTTCAACCTTAAACATTGAGAAATTAACTCTAGGTATTACTTTTATTATTTATATAAAATTTGACATCGCTGGAATTATAGCATTAGATTGTGATTTAACATACCTATACCTAATAATCGGCCCTCTCATAATGAAAACTATGAGGTTATCATTGTGGGAGATAGTAGAATTCAGTTTGATCTCATCTTAAATTTCAAATCTCTCATTCTGCTGAATCTATTTAAAATGATTGCAAAATTTTCAAAACCGGCCGAGATACCTTCTATATTGATAATCAAGCATAAAAATTTTTTTATTTGCCATGAAGAAATTGTAGCACGAAAGCGATTTCTTCACGGTTAATAATGCCTAATTGCTTAAACAAATTAAATATAAAAACTAATAGTTTACTCAATATTTCCAAAGAATTTGTAGACATACGTCAGCTCATTTGATGCGTTTTTCAATGCAGATTTTAAATATCACAGTTTTTTACAGTCGCTATGACGGTTCCTAAAATAAGCTCAAAAAACTAAAAAAAAATGCAAAAAATTCATGAAAAATTGAATATGCTCTAGTTTAGATGATATTTAGTTTTTTTTTTTTAATATAAAGTAGCACTGACTTTTTTTCAAGACAAGCAATAACCTGAAAACACTACGGATTTTTCGGTCGCTGATATCGAATCGGAAGTCAGTTTTTCAAAATTCCAAATGACGGAGCCAATATCATGAAAATAAGAACACTTTCTTTATGTATGGTCTGCTATATCAGCTCAAATATTTGGAATTTTGAAAATAGACCTCATATTCGTAAGCAACGACCCAAAAAACCTCAGAATTAATAATTTTAAGTTATCACGCTGAGTTTCATGATAATTGAACGTTTTTTAACATATAATTTACTGTATTGGATCAGTTATTTGGTATTTTGAAAATTTGACTTTAAATTCGATTTTAGAGACCCAAAAAGCCCCTATTCTAAGTAACTTTGATTACTTTGAAGCATATAGGCTGATGCATTACTAAACATTGACCCATTCGGAGACAGGGGCCCAGATTTTTTACGATATCTAGAGAACGATTGGAAAAATAAATAAACTTGGCCCCTCTTTATATAAAAAAACGAACTATCTACCATTACGGAATTTTCCGTAAGACCAACCCCTTTCTAGTTCGTTCAGGGCTGAAGTTACGGAATTATCTGTAACTCTAGCCCTAGCACTATACTTGACCGGGTTATTCTTACGAAAAATTCCGTAACGCTAGTCAGTGCCAGAAAAAAACTAAATATTGTCCACGATAAATTTCTAAAAAAAACTACGTTTGACTGTTTGAAAACAGCTAAGACATGAATTTATTTATGAAATTGGTTATAGAATAACCAATTGCTGCGTTGTAGTAGACTATCCCAACGAGAAGCCATTGTATAGTCATCAATATTTGATATTAGTGAAAAAATTAAGATTTTATATTTAAAATTACCTGCAATATGCATTTATTTATTAAATTTGTGGAAAAATAAAGCATTTCTGTCCAAAAAACAATCAAATACTTCAGAAAAATCAACTTATTTTCTCGAAATATCAGTATTTTATATCTAATTGTTCTCAAAACCCTCTCTGCTCTACTCACATACTATTTTTTTGTCAGATGAATTTTGCCAAATTGATCAATGAGCACACAATTGCATAAATCCTATGTTGATGTCCAATGTTTTCGTTGTTCATTCTTGTTGATGCGACTTTGAATAATCCTTTTAAAAAACAAACAAATAATTGAAATTTTTCATAAAATGATTAAAATTCTCATTTTATATACGAAATGTCTAGACACACTGAAAATATTTAGTCTGCGCTCACCGAATTTTAGTGAACCTAGACAAGGTCTTTTCTATAAATATCTACACTATCTAGAGTATCAAGACTGTGAGGAAATTGTGCAAAATTCAAGCACTTTTAAATTACAAACGTAACCTAAATTTCAGATATTATTAACTGAGAGTGATTTTCATGTGTTTGTAACTGAAAATTCATTAATTTCAGTCTTTCTTATCCTATTTTCCACATGTTAAACTAGTATTTCTAATGTAATTTTATAAACAAAGTGTGTCGTTTTTACCATTTAGGATAGTCCACAGATATTTGAAATTATAAATTTCACACAATAATAAAGGGGAAAGGGATGGGTGAATAAATCAGGGAGAGTTAGGGATGAGGGAAAATGTAGTTAAGTGAGTGGAGGGATGAAGAGAAGTGCTGAGTGGGTGATGAAGTGAGTTAGTGAGGGAGAGAGATGGAGGGGTTGAGGGCTAGAGAGGGGAAACGAGTTTAAAAGATAGGAGGGGATGAATAGAAGTGGGTGAAATGGGTTGCAAAAGTGAGGGGAAATTAAGAGAAGGTTTAGGGAGTTGAAGTGAGGGAAAGGAAAATGTGAGTTTGGGGTAATGATGGGTATTGCTTGAGGGAGAAGGGAGGAGAGATATGACTGTCTTCATAAACGACCCAATAGGCTGCGAAAACAATTCTTGTAGGCGCCTGCCGCCTACTTTTACTAATTTTTTATACTGGAATTAATTATTAGAGTGGTAGCTCAAACCTGCATATTTGTAAATTAACGTGTCTGATTTTTAATGCGCACCGTGCATAAAATTTTGTGTATGTGAGTGGATAAAAAGTCCAATACATGTGATTTAAAATTCAGTCATATTTTTCTAACAGTGTATAGTCAACTATTGAAGATGGGAAAAAACGGAAAACCTTTTTAGATTTGATATTCAAGGAACAAAATTATTTCACTTTATCAAATTTATTGAAGCATTGAAAACAAATTCCTTGAAGATAAATAATATAAACAATGTGTAAAATGTGAAGCAGAGCCCGAATGTGTCTGACACAAATCTTCCCACTCGCTCTATCTCTCCGGCTAGCCAAAATCAGGCGGCGGCTGTGTCCCCGGCTCTCTTAGGAGCTGAGGGATCGACGGACCCTCTGAAAGAGGCTGAGGAGGTAAGTGCAGCAGGTTAGAACTGCGACTTCGTATGCTGGAACATTGGCAACAACAATGTTGACAATCTGCACGGAGGCCTTGAAGATAAGGAAGGATTCAAAGGTCATCCCACCGAGGGGGGAGGGGCCAAGCCTGCAAGAGAGCATAAGCTAGCCCAGCTGCCGGCGAACAGGTAGTTGTCGGGGACTGGTCTCACAGCTGCCTAGAGGACTAACCCCCTGACGATGGTGGTGGCAGCAACGATCCACTCGAACTCAATGCTCACTGCGAAGCAGTTCGAGCTCTTCATGGAGGCCACCTGGAGGGCGCTAGAAAAAGTGTTTCGAAACAAAGGCCAAAATTTAAGACCTTCTTCTGTGGGGAAGAGGTCTTTATATTTGTCGCATCCGACCTAGCGGCTGAAGCTTGACTGCAGAATACAGTGTCCGACACAAGCCCCTTAGAAAGGTGCAGTAAGTAAGGGTGACTCACTGAAAGTGAGTGGGGTTGACCTGCTCTGAAGGATGTTGAGGGCAGCGGCGTGGATTCCAGGTTAACTGTCAGATCGATCTGTGGTCCTTCGACGCTCGAAGAGACACAACCCCTCACCAAAGACATCGTCCTGGCGAATCGTCGGATTCGACCGGCCTTAGGAAGAGAGAAAAACGGAAGGTCTTAAACAAATCGTAGTTCTGCAGATTCCTAAGTTCCAGGCGAAGGCACTTCCGATTCACGACAACAGGCTCTTCTGCCACTTTGCTCAGGTCAACTTGAGGGTTGTGGGTTAGGGACAGAAGGAGCGTGTTGGGACAGAGGAAGATCGAGGGCATGCGTAAGTGGTTGTTCTCGGTCTGTTACCAAAATAATCTTGCATCACAGCGAAGACACTTCTGCGGTTGGGCAGAGGGGCTTGGCTGTGAGGCACACAGGTATCTCACTAAACCAAGAACCTTGGTTAATTGAAAATATATAGGGGATTAGGGGAGGCTGGTCTTTGTTTCAGGGACGCCAAGGCGGCCAAACCGAGGGCCTACATTCTGGTGAAAGGAGTCAATGTTTTCCCGCTGCTAGAACTTTAGTCGAGAGAGCTGAGGGTGATATCCACAGGTATCAGAGGAATCGGGAATCTAGTCTTAGGATGGGCCTACTTTCCGTATCACAGTGAAACTAATGCCCGATGTTTGAGAACTCGATCAGGGAAGAGGTCATTGACATCACCCTCTGTACCAGTAGTTTTAGAGATAAATTGAAGAAGTGGAAAGTCCCGGACGAACCTGCTCTTTCAGATCATTCACAGATAGAGTCCGAGTTGGAATCTACAGTGCCTTCGGGCCAGACGTGAGCCAGAAATCCAAGGAGAACGGACTGAGATCAGTATTCCACTTAACTAAAGAGTGCACTTATAGAGGTGCTTAAGATAATCAGGCACGTGGACACCCTGAAGATGGCAGCCAAATTTTCATAGAGGCCATCAAATCAACTTATGAAAAAAATTGTTAACACACAACAGTCCGAAAGGCAGGGAAGACGCACTGGGCGAACAAGAAGCTCGAAGAGCTCTTCAGGACAGCCAGAGAGAGGTTTTGACGTGCGACTATTGGCGAAAAGAAATAAGTGTGGACCTCGTTCAAGCCGATGAGGGATAAATACAGAGATGCAATACGTAAGGCCAAGCAAGGTAGCTGGACCAACTTTTGCACAGATATCAAGAAAAGGGCAGATACTGCCAGACTGGACAAGCAGCTCTCTCGAAACCCTGATTCTATTTTTGGCAATCTAAAATTTCCTGACGAAGGATACTTAGAGTTAGACGAAGATACAATGGTCCTCCTGATCGAGGCAAATTTACCGGGCTTTATGAGGTCTGGCGAAGAGAAGGCGACACCTCAGAGGTATATGAAGTCGCCTGTGACTCAACTGGGCCTGCAAAGTTGGCTGGGCCACGAGGCTGTTACCCTTTCCAGGATCAGGTGTGCCCTGAAGTCTTTCAGCCCATACAAGTCTCCTGGTCCCGATACCACATACCAGGCCTTCTTATGGAAGGGTAGGGAGTCCATCTTAGGGCTGCTGGTGAGCCGTGCCAGGGCTAGTCTCATCTGAGATATGCTCCGATGACATGAAGAGGCCCAAGTGTGGACTTCGTTCCGAAAGCAGGCAGGATCGGTTTTACTTCACCCAAGAATTTCTTTCTCAACAGCCTCTCATCATCTCTTCTAAGAGCGTTAGAAGAACATGTGAATAGATACATCCGCGACAAGGTCTTGTCAAGGAAGCCACTAGATAAGAAACAACACGCCTACAGCGCTGGTCAGTCAACCGAAGCGGCCCTAAGCGGAGCAGTAAACTTAATTGAAGGACAACTGAAGCAGAAAGGTTTTTTGATTGCAACCTTTATGAACATCGAAGGAGCTTCCAGCTACTCCCCTGGAGAGGTGATCACGGCGGCTATGGTTGCAAATGAGGTGCCAACTTCAGTCGTAGAATGGACTTGCTATATGTTGGATAACAGAAATCTAACAAAGATAAAGGGTGATACCGTAGGGACTACCATGCTCTCTGTTACGCGGGCGACATACTGGTCATCGTACGCGGCCAGTATCTGGATGCATTTCTTCGAAGTTATGCAAAAAGCACTGGTGATAGTGGATTCCTGGTGAAAGAAGACCGGATTATCGGTCAATTCGAGTAAGAAAGACGTGGTTGTATTCACCAGACGGTACAAGTGGGGGACAGCGAGTACACTGAGACTGGGAGGGCTACAATTGAGAATCACTGAACGAGCTAAGTACCTAGGAGTCATCCGGAATAAGAAGCTGCGATGGAACGAGCACCTGGAAAACAAGTGCAAAAGCTCACAGCGACCTTTGATGGCTTTGTTTGCATTGTAGGAGAGCCATGGGGAAAAACTGGAGTTTGAAACCGGAGACACTGATGTGGATCTATACAGCGATCCTGCGATTCAGGTTAACCTATGCGGTGGTGGACTGGTGGAGCAAGGTCAAACTGTCAACTGTGAAATCTCGACTGGAAAGAATCAGAGGACTGATTCTGAAAAGCGTCACTGGTGCCTCGAAGTCGACACCCACGGTGAAATTAGGGGCAGTAACAGGGCTAGAGGCTCCTCCATTTTACCATTAAGGCCATGGCTGTAAAGGCAGTCTGGAGAACAAATACGAAAAACGGCGGAAGGATCTCGACAGAATTGCGGATCCCAACCGACATCGCGAGTAGGCCGACCTTGAGCATGCTCAGGGACAAAACGACTACTCGCTACTAATTCGCCAAGACGTATTAAGTGAGTCTATTCACGAGAGAGGGATGGGCTAATGGCGAGGCACACCTGCTTAGTAATAGGGACGACTGGTTCACAGATGACTCCAAGAACATGAAGAAAGCAGAAGCCAGTATCTATTGCAGGAGGAGTGGAATGGGCTTCACAATCCCGATGAGGTCTTGCGCCACAATCCTATAAACTGAGTTCATGGCCATGCTGTAGTGTGCCTATAAGGCATAGGGGTATGCTAATAGAAGAAATATTCGTATTTGCTCAGACAGCAGGGCTGTTATAATGCATCTGAATGGAACAACGACTACGTCGCTACTAGTATGGGAGTGCTTTGAGGCACAGAACAACCTAGCGACGGCAAACCAAGTGACTCTACTTTGGATCCCTAGACACAGTGGCATCAAAGGCGATGAGATTTCGGACAGGCTAGCAAAACTAGCAGTAAGAGAAGACTTCACTGGTCCTGAACCAGTCGTAGTTATTTCCAGTAGGCCGGACATTAAAGAAATCAACAGCTGGTTGGCCGAGAAACATCCGCATAGTTTTCATTTTAATGTTGAAAATATCATAGAAGATAAAAAATTAAGAAATCGGGCCAAAACTTTTGGTCCATTCCATCACTGCCAGTTGAACAAAACAATTTTGATCCACTCACTATTTTCATTCCAGATATTATTTAATTTCGTTCAAGTCTAGGGACAGCAGATTAAAGTTTAGTGAAGAATCATTTTTTTTCTATTATTAACGGAGTAGAAGAAAGTTATAGTCGAGTCTCTGAAAAAAATTAATAATTATAAATACACCAGTTTGATTTGTTGAGTGAAAAACATAATCACTTGAAGAAATTAAGGTGCAGAAACTAATATAACATTAATATGATATAACAGAGTTCGGAATGATGTAGAAAATTTCGCGAATGGGATATACTTTAATCCAGCGTGAAGCGCGAGACACGTGATGAGAATGTATTTGTTAAAGCCGAAGGAACTCTAACAAAAGAAAATTTAGAATCACCAAATTACAGTTGTGAGTGGTTTGACCTTCAATTTTAAAAGGTCTGTGTGAGCCGCGTGCAGTGCGTGCAATGAGAATGTGCCCCCGCGTCATGCAGATTTTTTTTCAATATTTTTAATGTTTTTGAATTTTTTGCACGCCTAGTGACTAATTGAATGAAAATATTCCCATGTGCAAGTTATTCATCTGGCAGAGTCTGTTTCGTAAGTCCTACTTCTAAGAAGATATACAAAATTGCCTTTAACCATTTTTTGATAGGAACTCTTTTTAGTGAAATTTCGTGAGTTACTAGTGAAAGTCTACTAACTCAGTCAAAGAAAAGTAATTGCCTAAATATTAATAGAAAATTAATACTTAGATCAGTCGAAATATTTGGTAATTTGATGGTGAAGTTGAATTATTTGAATTCTTTCTTCTCTCTGAAGTTCTCCTTAAATTCTTTTTCGCACGACAGAACCAAAAATCACTTCTATCAGAAAAAACTTCTAAAATGATGCATCTCATATAAAAAATATCGCATGCGCCAAAGGGGAGGGGATTTTCCCACCGGGGAGCATGTTGTACTTCTTTTCTCCCTTGCTCATCTCGTAAAAATGTGTAATAAGCCTGAACGGCCCCCGACAAAACTCTCGATTTGGCTAGAGATTGGGAATTTCTTAAGTACAAGTTTGACTATTTTCCAATGTCGAAAATTTTCTATTTTGCAAATTTCATTTTTCTGAATTCTGACAGTAGTCCCGTGTTTATAATAGTAAGTGATTCAGAATGCTTAATATTTAATTTGAACTACATTTTCTGTGAATAACATTTGTCACATTTTTAATTTTATTGGAACAATAAGAAGTAAGTGTGAATTTTTTTCCCAGACTTTTCCCGTTTTATTTCGAAGTAATATGTACTCTCAATTGTCACATACGTGTTTTCTTGTGTGTTTCGATAGAAAAAAAAACAACAGAACTCTCTAAATCAGAATTCAGTCCAGGCATTCTGTACTTTTTTAACGTTTCAAGTATGTAGAGCTCGTTTTTTTGCTGATAAGGAAAGTGTAAGGTCGTGTGTTTTTTGTTTGGATTCATAATTTTTGTAAATGAAGGCTCAGGCGGTAGCGTGCCGGGTTTGTAGACAGAAGGTTTCGGGCTCGTTCGTCGCTGTCTACACTTTTATACAATTTGTTTCTTCTCGCATTTTATTCGTTAAAATGTTCAAATATTCAATCCTTTTTATTTTTTTTTCAAATTCTGCATGGGTAAGCATTCTAAATGATAGAATTAATAACATTCACAGAAAATATATTTTTTTCTGAAAAATGTTCGAAGAAGCGAGAAATCACAGCTCCGACTGATATTTCCGTTCCAAAATATAATTTTTCGTTCAAAGGGTAACTTTCATTCGAGTTCTTCATTGAAAAAAGCATTCAGAATGTTTATTTATACTCAATTGAGAGAAATCAGAAGAGAGTTCAATGTTTAAAAATTTTAATAAATGAAATTTTAAAAAAAAATGGAAAAAAATTGTAGGCAGCGAAAAACGAGTCTGCAAGCTTCTGGCTGTGGGGTCATGACCTCTATTTGCAAAAATTATTAATCAAAACAAAAGACAGACGACCTGGAACTCTCCTTGTAAAACTGTTTATTGAGGGGTTCTGATGCAAATTCCAAATTTGCTAGAAATGACTCCAACGCGTCCCAGAAATATTTTTGAAAAAAGTTTCAAAAATAATGTTTGCGTAGATTGACCAGCCCCATTGCATTTCACGAAACATCAAATGTTTTTATTTTCTGTAATATTGTATCTGTAATTCGAAACCTGTTAGTTTTACTAAAAAATTTGCCAAATATTAATTAAAGCAGACCCAATTTTGAGTAATTGATTGAAATTTCAAAAGTCTTATCTAAAACCTATCCCTTCTCCTGCACATCCCTCACTTACCATTACCATATCTTGATCCATGGTAGTATAACGAGGTTAGAACCGAACGATTCACGCGAACAATGAAAGGGATTCCACTTAATGGTATAACTAAAAAAATTCCATTTGGTCATATTCTCGTGAATTTAGTATGGGTTAATTTTTCCAAACGTCAAATGCTATGAGCTTGATCAAACTATGTTAGACTCATCCACAGCATCAGCTTGATTTAGTCTGGTTTCAGAATTTTGACAAGTACATTTACTACTGTAAAGAAAGTAGCAAAGAAGGATAAGAATTATAAATTGCATTTCTGATGTTGTTAAGAGGGCTTAAAATTAATTCGCTTTTTAGCTGTATTTCTGAATAACTGAATATTCCTTGAGTGTTCTCATTGTATATATAGCAACTGCCCTTCCACCTTTTTTGCCGAAGAATGTGTATAGGATATGGATATTGTACAGGATGTCCGTCAACTTTTTTTTTATGAAGAATGAAAAATACGTGATAACAAACAAATTAGTATAATGTATTTCCTACTTTTTTATATACACTGACGATGATAATCAAGTTGATATCTAGGAATGTGCTGTTGAACGCTTTTTTTGAAGACTTTCACTTTGAGAGTGTCAAAATGGGAAATTTATGATGAATACAATTTTTAATGAAACTAGAATGTTAATTTTCCAACAAAGAGTTCAATTTTCTCCCAAAATTTAGAATGTTTAGATTTTTTAGTCGAAAATTCAACTATTTGTTTGCAAATTCATGTATTTTGCTGTAAATTCGTCTTTTTTGCTAGAAAAATAATCTTCTTGATTGAAAATTCAAATTTAACTTTTTTGTCGAAAATTTGGCCGTTTGCTTGAACATTCGTCTTTTTGAATATAAAATACGTCCCTTCGGATTAAAAATAGGATAGGCTCGGGTACTCAGACCGCGGATTAAATGGATAAGGTAATCATGAGTTCTATTGATAACAGTGATGAGTCACCCTTTATTAATTTTGATCAACTTAAAACTGATCAGACGTGACTTCTTCGCTGCCCCACATCAGTCCGTCATTAATTCAGTAGTTAGCGGGGGAGCATGAACTTAAGTAACTTACTTACTTAAGAACCTAATTGTGGATTCTTTGCAACATTGCAAATGCCATGAGATAGGCTCTCAAGCATGACTAACTTATCCGCAGTGACAGATTCTATATAATTTTTGTCTTGTTTTGTTATTTGTTTTGCTTAAACCTTGATTAGAGTTCAACAAAGTATCTTCGGCCTTGTTCCCCGGGTCTCCGCATTGCATGAGAGGTTCAGTAGTCTCTCTCATTTGCCTCCTCGTTTTCTTTTGTTCTACGTTCGCAAGATGTGGTCCCTTACTGGGGTTCCATTTTGTCATTAAGATTGATTGCAGGGCTATAAACATCACAAATTTTATGATGATTTAAGAACACATTTCATCATGAGAGTTATGGACCTTTTGAAGAGCCAATTGTCGTTGGTAACTTCGATTACAAATATAAGAAGCACTGTGTCTGCCGCTGAACGGCAAACAATCACTTCTGGATTTCTACGTGCTTGGGTTCACTTATGAGCGGGGATGCCATTGCCAGTTAACCATGTTTCACTGACAGTCAGTTTGACTCTACCCAAGCTGTTCGCGTCGAAGCTCTCAGTCGTCTCTGCGACGAACGGGATCGTATCGACCGTCCGGTGGCGTCTTCAATCCCGGAGCCTCCGGCTTTTCCAGTGACAGTAACTCGCTCACAGAATGGTTTGCCTATAATAACTCTTCCCGCATTCTTGGGTCGGCGGGGGGTCTGGGAGCCCTTTCGGGATTTGTTTCGTTCCATGACACATGATGGTACGGCATTGTCTCCGGTGCAAAGATTGTTCTACCTAGGGGGAGCGATTTGGGGTGCAGTGGGGGGCACTTTGGACGTGATACCGACGGCAGAGGCTGGCTTCGCAGCGGCCTGGAGGCTTCTCTTGGGTCGCTGCGACAGCGGGCGGCTCCTCCTTCAGGATCATCTACAGACTGAATGTCACCAATACCTTGAGGAGAGGGAGTGCGGAGGGTTTGCAGACTCTTTAGATACTCTCTCACGGTGGAGAGAGTCTGTAAGCTCCCTTATCGGTTGCCGGATTGAGAATTGATATCCCCTATTTACATTCGTGACTGCCAGAGCGTTGGATCCCGTTGCTCGCCGAGACTGGAAAGTTGGGCTGGGCGAGCACGATATGGTCTCGTCCCTTTCTGGAATGCGGGCGTCTTACAACAGCAAATTCGAGCACTTAGAGCTGCCGAAGCATTGCATGCGCCAGGGAATGGGTCCGAGGGTGGCTCCACTGCCTCAGACTGGAACGCTAAGCAAAGCTCGATAATTGGGTCATGGTTATTAGCTACATCCGTCAATCAGTCTTGTGCTGCTTGCGGCTCGAACCATTGCATGGGTCACTGTCAGGAGTGGCATAGGCTTGGTGCTCCTGATCGGCGTCAAACTACGATTCGACTACGTTTGTGCTTTGATTGTCTCCAGATGGGACTTTAGGGTCATGGTTGTCCTTCGACGGTTCGTTGTGGCTTATGCTACGAGCAGCATCATGGCACACTTTATGAAGACATGACTCGTGGGGGCCTTTGACTGAAGGCTTGGTCCCTTCATCACTAAGAGGGTTCGTTTGGCTTCGGAATATGATTCTGCGGCTGCAGGAGAAACGGACGCTTTTTTTGCCTGACAGGTTCTGCTTGCGACAGCGCAAGTATCCGTGGGGACCTCGGATGGACACCCACTTCGAACAGGAGCCCTCCTCAAGCCTGGCTCTAAGACTGGCTTCCTATCCCGCTAGTTGGTTCGCCGCCTTGGTTCCACAGCAGGCCATCAGTGTTCCTATCAGCACAGTTGGGGATGAACCAATCGAGATTGTTCGTAGACGCGTTGCTCTCTATCTCGGCAGTCGTTGTTTCCTGTCGAGGTGAATGCTCTTGTTCTTCGCGATTTTGGTGTGATCACTCCATCGGAGAGGGTTGTCAACAAGAATTGACATCATATCCAGGGGCATCTCTTAGCGGATCCAAAGTTCAGTGTACCCTGACCATCGATGTGCTCTTGGGCGCTGGTGTTTACGGCTCACTTCTTCTGGATGGGGTTAGTCAAGGATCTCGAGAGGCTCCCGTCTCCCTTGCGGATGTTCGTCCCAATCTTCGCATTTTCTTCAATGCATCGCAGGGGACTTCTTCAGGTCTGTCCTTGAATAATCTGTTGTACACAGCTCTAAGGCTGCAGGGTTGCCTTGCTGCCGTCTTGATACGATGGAGATTTCCTCGAGTTGTTTTCTGTGCTGATGTTCAGGTGATGTATCGCCAGATCACAGCTGACGATAGAGATGTTGATCTTCAACGTATCGTTTGAAGAAAACCAGGGGCTAACGAAGATAGTCACTATTCACTTCAGACTCTAACCTACGAAATGTCATGTTTCCCATATCTGGCGATTCGAACCGAGCGAGGCGAGGCGAGTGGTTGTCCTGCTGTCTCAGAGCTGATTCGGAAGAGTATTTGTGTTAATAACATATTATTAGGCGCGGTTGGTGGGGCTTCTGCCGTCAAGCTTCGAGATCAACTGATTCGGCTGTTAAAGTCTGAAAGAATGCATCTGGAGAAGTGAGCTTCCAGCTACTCTCCTCTCTTGAACAGAATTCCTGAGTGCGATCGACTGCGTGAAGGTTGGCTACAGTTCAAGACCGATGGCCCCGTTCATGCTTTGGGAGTCGCCTGGGATCCTGGATCTGACGAATTCCGATTCAAAGCACCGGTAATCGACGGTTAATCCTCGATCACTAGGAGGAGGGTCCTCGCTGTTATCTCCCGAAATGCATACATGCGCTTCGTCCGGGAAGTTGATGGACTGTGCCGAAATGCAATGCTCAGGTCGGAGACGTGTTGATTGTCAACCCTCCTCTGCTTCGACGTGGGACGTGGTCGTTGGAACGAATGATCGGTGTTTATCGCGGACGGGATGGGCTTGTACGATCTGTCACTGTCAAAACTTCATGTGGGACCTACAATCGCTACA
Organism: Melikaiella ostensackeni; assembly: GCA_032362435.1. NCBI lineage: Eukaryota > Metazoa > Arthropoda > Insecta > Hymenoptera > Cynipidae > Melikaiella > Melikaiella ostensackeni. The sequence continues at coordinate 20,347 of JAUMHM010098442.1, forward strand.
TCCTCAAATTGTGTTTGTTACTAGTCGTGCGCTGAATCTGTACGTCCTATTGTGCTCCATGGCGGGCGGAACTAGATTTTTTTGTTTTGTTTTCTCACTTTCATGAATGGAAATTTCTTATGTGCTTCATGGCAAGCGGTGTGTATCGTCTCTTTGCTGACCTGGGTTGGACCCTTTTTTCGCTCAATTCGGTCTCAACCAATGTGCAGGCTAGTCTGGCCTTCAAAGTGTTGAAACCATTTGAAATTAAGTGTGTTATTGATTTTCCCGACTCGAACACCTTTTGGTGTTGTGGGAAGGGACGGGTCGGATGACGTATTACTTCTGGTAGAGTCGGGATCGATCGTTTCGTGAACGATCGTGGTCGTAGATTCCGGAGGCTACATCTCTTCTAATCTCCACAAACAAAAAAAAAACATTTTTTTTGTGTACAAAATAAGTGCTTTGTTGGATAGGTTCGGCTACTCAGATCTCGGATTAAATGGATAAGGTGGATAAGGATAAGGATAATAAATTCTATGGGACAAACTCATAGAAATCTAACGTAGGAATTTTTGAAATGATCGAACTCAAGACTTTGGTAGAGATAGAGAATTTTTCAAAAGCAAGTTCATAAATTTTCCATACTTTGAAACCTCGTGCATTGAATAATATAAATATAATAAAAAGATTACTAAAAAATTGTAATAACGCTGGAAAGTATTAAAGAACATTCTTATGTACGTAGACATTTTTCAATGGTACATTGTCTTATTGTATAGTATATTAATAAATTTTAGCGGAAAAGTGCACATAGCTTCAATGCAGCAATGTTAAAAATTATCAAGCTGACGACTTCGGTAGATCTGGGAAATTTCTCAAAAACAGACTCATAAATTTTCTGTACATCAGAAAATCATACGTCGAAAAACTTGCAAAAAAATATTACTGAAAGTTTTTGATAACGCCAGAAGATATTAAGAAAAATTTTTTCGTGCGCTTACATTTTTCAGAGGTACATAATTTTATTGAGCACTAAATGTAATCAAAAGGACGCACAGAACTCGAACGAGGCAATTCTCAATTTAAAAAATGAGATGAGGAGTTTCCGCAAAAAAGAGAACTGAACTTAATTTGCTTTCTCAGATTTATTGGTCAAATCCTATACAAGCTCAAATACATTAGAATCGTTCTACATCCCTGAGCTAAGGTCGGGACTGCAAATTAAATTTTATTTTTATATTATATTTGATAAACAATGACGTCTCGTGTTTTCCAAATTACTCATCTCTAAATACAATCATGTAGTCTAGAATCTACCTTACAATCTCAAGAGAAATCTATTTTTACGTTTCGAAATCAAAATACAATGCGACAAAACAACTAAATAATCCTATGATGGTGCTTCTACAGCAAAGATTAATGAAAGGCACACTTTATCACATGCACATACGTTTTATATACCGTTGTGGTTATCGACCTAAAATAACTCCTCTTAGAATCAACGTTCATTTCAATACGAGTACATTTCTCACTAGAAGGTAGCGCAAATCTAAATAACATACACTAGAATATTTGCGTTCGGTTTTCTATTTAGTATTAAGAAAGTTTTCTTTTTTTCAATCGGGGAAAACTCGTCCCTTTTACACCGCCGTGTCAAATCTTTCAAGTTAATATGCAATAATAACACGCTCTTGTTGCAAGTTCGCGTACACTAAGTACACGGTTGTGCTGTACATGTCACTGTTTTTATTTAACAATTGCTATGGCAATAAGAGTCTATGTTCGAAATAATCCTGAAGAATTCCAGTTTTCTCAATATCTATGAAGAGAAAAACTTCAAAGAGGATGGCCTAACAAGTGCATTCCACAAATTCGTATTGGGCTTTGAAACCGCTTTTCGAAAACTATTTGGGGCCGAGTCGAGGCGCAGGTACTATAGGTAGTCGAAGGTTGAATAGATCGAGTCTAGCTTGGCACTGGGCTACCCAAGTGTCAGCACGGAAATTACAAGTTAAGCCAAAAGTCTCCCAGGTATTCGTACCTGTTACTTGCTGATTCGATTTATTTCAAAGAAAGGGATCTGTGGCCAGTTGCACTATAGGCAATAAACAGAGACGAGACCTAATGATCCTGGATTAGGTTTACAATAGGAACGTGATAAGCGATACTCGCCAGCTAAAATGTCAATAAATAGACAACATAAATGCGGGAGTAGGATTACAGAAATAGGTATAAACCCTAGCGTCAATGGCCAATCTCTTGTTTTCCTTACCAGGTTCACAAGTAGACTCGTGCCTGATCACAAGCAATTAACCGAACAAACGACACTTTAATTTTATGTGGACTATTCTGCAGACCGGTTAACGGTGTGGACCCCGCTCCGCTCAAGAATAAGTCAAACAGAAAATTCACTACACAGCACACATAAATTCGCACAAATGTCAGTCGAAATCTTTATATTTTTTATTTTAAAATTCAATCGCATAGTGTAACTCTGCTCTGAACTCAAAATATGTCCCTTCACTGAGAAGAGTTGATAACAGATCACTTAGGAGGAGTTATCAAGTTCTTCTTACAAGACAGAAGGCTGTTATGGATCCAGGGAACGAGGTGGACCTCGCTCTGAGTCAAAGTGCACCTCCGCGAACCTTGCCCTTTGCCAGGAAGTGTCTTACAATCACATATTAATCGCATGCATACTCTTCCCTCTTCTCTTTCCCAATATTTATTCCAATCTCATATGTTTCCACATGCCACTAGTGCAATCAATTTCTGACTCTCTCTTTCTCCCTTTCTCTCCGAGTTTTCCTCTCACTCTTATCTATTTATGTTTTTTATTTTACCCAGCTGCTCTAATTGTTTTTCTCTATTTCTTGTTTTATGACTTCTTCATTCCTTCCTATCAAATCCTGCTGTACCTTCATTTCATTCTCAGGCATTTCCTTAACCCACTCCTTTGTCCAACCACACCTGTTCAAATAGCTTTCCCTTTCTTCAATTCCTTTACTTTTCCCGCTTACACTTTTTCTTTCCTTTAAACATGCGTTAACTGTTGTTTCAACATCAATATCCATTAACTTCACTAAATCCAGAAGCAAATCCGCAAGCTCTTTCACCTGTTTTTCTTCTTATTTCCTTCCTATCTACGTCCTTCAACAAGATATACCATGGCTTCCATCTGTCTGGTCTCAAGGTCCATCTAATATACTTCTTATGCAACCTTTCAACATCTTCATATTTCATCCACCCGAAAATCTCCTCCCATACATCAGTATGCTTAATACCAATGTCTCGAACATTCTCATTCTTCCCTTAAAATTATCCTTAAATAATTTCTCCCATGTACCCCAAACCTTTTCCATTACTATATGAGTATACGCTCCTTTCAATCATTTCTTAACGTAATCTTTGATGTTGTTATTTTTCTTGAGTAGAAATCCCAGATACGTAAATTCCTTCCTTTCTCCAATTTTTTCCCCTCTACATTGTTATTTTTTCTGCTACTTCTTACAAAAACTAATAGCTTAGACTTATTCACATTCAAAATCAATTTCCTTTCTTCTAAGTACTTGACCAGTCTTTTCTTCAGATTTACCGAAATTTTCTCTAATTTAGCTACCAATACCATATCATCCGCGTATGCGAACGATTAAAATCTGTCTCCTTCCACCACTATTCTCCTTCCAATATTTTCCAAACAATTCCTCTACGTCTGCTATAAATACCGCAAATATCAATGGGCTCAGAGGGCACCCGTACTTTAAACCACACTCTGTCCATAATTCTTCTGGTGTTTTAGCACAAACCTTTGCCCTATCTCTCAA